>PVKS010050079.1:0-11706 GCA_004027875.1 Aplodontia rufa
TTTTTTTTTTTTAAAAGAGAGAGGGACAGTGAGAGAGACAGAGAAAGAGAGGAACAACTTTATTGAGTTTTTCACATGGCCTTAGTTGCTCCAACACTCAGTTGTGTACGTGGTGCTGGGGTTTGAACCCGGGTCCTCGTACTTGCCAGGCAAGCGCCGAAACCGCTGAGCCACCGCTCCAGCTCCGATACTTCTATTTTCTAAGAGCTATCTATGACAAACCCAGAACCGACGTTATACTTAATGGAGAAAGACTGAAAGCATTCCCACTAAATTCAGGAGAGCTGCCCACTCTCATTCAATATAGTCCTTGAAACCCTAGGAAAAGCTATCAGACAAGAGAAGGAATTTGAATAGGAAAAAAGAGGAGGTCAAGTTACCTTTATTTGCTGAGGACAAGATCCTATATACCTAGCAGACACAAAAAGCTCAATCGGAAGACTTCTAGAGCTTATAAATGAATTAGCAAAGTGGCTGATTACAAGATCAACACTCATAAACCAATAGTTTTCCTATACTCCAGTAGCAATTCCGCTGAAGAAGAAATCAGGAAATCCTTCTCATTCACAATAACCTCAAAAAGAATACTTGGGTATTAATCTAACAAATGACATAAAGGATCTCTACAATGAAAACTGTCGAACGTTAAAAAAAGAAATTGAAGAAGACCTGAGAAGATGGAAAAACATTCCTTGTTCTTGGTTAGGCATAATTAATATAATTAAAATGACCCTTCTGCTGAAAGCCCCATGCAGATTCAATACAATCCCCATCAAGATACCAATGACATTCCTCATGGATATAGAAAAATCAATTCTCAAATTCATTTGGAATAACAGGAAGCCCAGGATAGCCAAAACATTAGTAAACAAAAGGAGGTGTCACAATACCTGACCTGAAATTATGTCAAAACAGACAATGAAGACCAATGGAACAGACAAGAAGATACTGAGACAAACCCACAAACTTTTAACCACCTGATATTTGACAAAGGGGCCAAAAATATAGTGTGAACAAAAAAGCCTGTTCAACAAATGGTGCTGGATGAACTGGACATATGCAGACAACTGAAATTAGATCCTTGTTTATCACCCTGCACAAAAATCAAATTGAAATGGATCAAAGAATTAGAAATTAAACCAGCAACTATACAATTGCAGGAAGAAAAAATAGGATCAATACTCCACCACATTGATGTAGGAACATCCTTCCTTAACAAAACTCCCAAAGTGCAAGAATTAAAGCCAAGAATAAATGAGTGGGATGTCATTACACTAAAAAGCTTCTGCACAGCCAAAGAATTAGTCCAGATTGTCAAGAGAGAACCTAGAGAATGGGAGAAAAGCATTGCATGCTATGCCTCCAACAGGGACTAACATCCAGAATATACAAAGAACTCATAAAACTGAACACCAAAACCACAAACAATCCAATCAATAGGCTAGGTAACTAAACAGAAACTTCTCAACAAAGGAAGTCCTAAAAGCCAATAAATATATGAGAAAATGTTCCACATCACCAGGAATCAGAGAAATGCAAATCAAAACTTCACTAAGATTCCACCTCACTCCAATCAGAGTGGCAAAAATGAAAAATATGAACAATAACAGATGCTGGAGGGGTTGTGGGAAGAAAGGAAAACTAACATGCTGTTGGTGAACCGCAAACTTGTACAGCCACTCTGGAAAGCAGTGTGGAGACTCCTCAAAAAACTAGAGTTAGAACCACCTTATGATCCAGTATCCCACTCCTGGGTATTTTCCCAGAAGAGCTAGAATCAGCATACTACAGAGACACAGCTATATCAATGTTTATAAGCAGCTCAATTTACAACAGCTAAACTATGGAACCAACCCAGATGCCCCTTGCTAGATGAGTGGATTAAAAAACTGTGGTATGTATGTGTGTGTGTATATATACAGTGGAGTTCTACTCTGCTATCAGAACAACATCATGGTATTTGCAGCCAAATGGATAGAGATGGAAAAAATTATGCTGAGTGAAATATCCCAAACTCAGAGACTTAAGGGCTGAATATTTTCTTTCATATGTGGAAGCTAGAGTAAAATTTAAGACAGGATGAAAGTTAGCTAAATTTAAATAGTAAACACCACATAGTTGAAATTCCACATAAGCTGGGGGAGAAGGGAGGGGATGCAGGGAGGGGAGGGAGGGATTAGGGTTTTTTTTTTGTTACCAATGTAACTGGGAATTCTCGACTCCCACGAGAAGTCCATTATACAAAGGCAGCCAGAGAAACTCATAAATTTCAAATATTAATATACATGTACATGCTTATTTCTATCTATAACATGGGGGTATTGCAGAGTAGACATGTGAGCAGGGAGTGGATGAAGTAGGGAGATCCTGGACTAGGATCAGCCTTAATTACTTTGTCAATATCTAAGTATGCACGAACATGTAACGATTCCCTCCAATATGTAAGACTATGTCAAGAAAAGAAAGAGAAATTTCATTTTAACAGTGGCTGTTTTTCTTCTTGCCCTCTGGGGCTGATGTGCTTCAGCATCACAGGGACACTTTTCCACACAGTTTCTAAGACACCATCCTCTTATTCTTGAAACACCTACAAAGAAATCATCAAGAATTTTGACTCCAAAATTGCAGCTAAAATGAATCCCCCTTGTTGTAGCTGTATCTGAGGTTCTTCAGTGCAAGGGCTTGTAAAGGTCTGTTTTCTTCATTCAAAGGATAACAGGCATAACTGTATTCTTCTATGACTTCATAGCAAAAACTTCTGACTCTCTTATCTACTTTTTATTTCTACTGTTCTATCATTAAATTATATTTGTGACAGCGTTTTCTTATGGCCCCTTCAATTCATCTCCATCAGGGGCCCCTGACCATGTAAATACTTGTTTAAAAAGTTCTTCCATCTACTTCTCATATCATAAGGAAAAACAAAGACTTCATCTAGATGCAATACTGAAATTGATTTTTTTTTTTTAAGAGACAGGGACAGTGAGAGAGACAGAGAAAGAGAGAAACAACTTTATTGATTTATTGAGTTTTTCACATGGCCTTAGTTGCTCCAACACTCAGTTGTGTACGTGGTGCTGGGGTTTGAACCCGGGTCCTTGTGCTTGCCAGGCAAGCGCTGAAACCGCTGAGCCACCGCTCCAGCCCCTGAAATTGATTCTTAGCCTTCTCTTCAGTCCATGATTCAGAAGAAGTTTTATTTCTGTGTTTTTATCTAAATAAAAAACACAATCCTAACAGGTATGGTTATTTCTAAAGCTAATCTCAAGGCAAACAAGGTGGCAGCAAATGCAACTAATTCAAAGGTAACAACTGGAAGAGGATCTCTCCGGGTTGCACATATATCAATCTTTACTGTGTTACACCCAAAGGAAAGCCAATTATAAAGTTGAATGTATGATCATAGCAAAAATGAAAGCAGCATGGATGCAATACAGTGGTGTTAATAAATATCAAGATTCCTGTTATCAAAGTGAGCCTTTAGAATTGAAGAAAAAACAAAACAAAAAACAAGGCACTGAAGTAATCATAAATCGTTTCAGTCCAATTTATCAACATGATTAAGTTCACACTTCCTCCTGTTGTACAGAACAGCTAATACAACAACACAGGGTTACAAGGCCATTGTAGAACCTAACGCTATAACACCAAGGACTATGATGAAGGCCACTGACACAATCAATCTCTTGTATTTCTTGGAGATTTTCAAACATGGTAACTGAGCAAAATGCATCCAAAGTAGTGAAGAATACCTTCCTACTTCTAAAGGGTTATAAATTTTCTTTTGCTGTGCACACATTTCCATGTGCCACAACTTCATGTGTTTTCCTTAACTGTCTTGCATTTACATTATGATGTGTTAATGTACATTATGCCATTTTCACTGTTAAGCACTCAAGAGTTCTTTATCTTAACTAGGAGAATCCAGTATCTTGGTTTGAAAACCTACCAAGTTTAGTCCTTGGTGCCTGCTCCTCGGTCACTGCATTTCTGGGACACCCTAAGCTCATCCTGAACAGATTTCTCTTCCTTGGATAACTCTGTCATAGGCACCTCCATCCAGGGCAAGTAGAAAACATTGATTGCTAGAAGCTAGAAGGCCTTGCTGCCACTCTCTCCAAGGATAGAATTTTGAAAGAATCAAGAGAAAAATGCCAGGTCACATTGAAAGGCAAGCCAATCAGAATTATTTCCAATTTCTGAGTACAAACTCTAAATGCCAGGAGGGACTTGCAACATCATTCCAAAGGAATGATGTTTCATGCCCTGAAGGAAAATAAATAATTGTCAACCAAGATTCCTATATCAAACAAAGGGATCCTTCAGAACTGAAGAAGAAAAGAAAGCCTTCTGTGATAAGCAGAAACTAAAAGAAGCTGGCACTACAGATAAGGAAATACTCCATTCAGAAGAAATCAAAAACAAACCCCAGATCTCATAAATGGACAAATGTTATTTGATGAGTAGCTAAGCAAATCAGAAATGGGACCAAATTAAACATGATAAATACACCAAAACGGAAGAAATTAATAAACATCTCTCTAAAACAACATGGAATATACATGATCTCAGCTCTTCAAATAACTGTCAAGACTGGCAGAATGGACTAAAAAACAAGACTCAACTAACTATATGTTGTTTGCAAAGGACTCACCTTAGAAGAAAAGACAGCTATAGGCTGAAAGTGAAAGAAGGGAAACTGAATACTAAGCAAATAGAGTCTGAAAACATGTAGGAGTAGCTATTCTCGTATCCAACAAAGCAGACTTCAAGTCAAAATTAATCAGAAGAAACAAAAAGGTTACTTCATACTGGTAAAGGGAATAATCCAATAAGAAGCTATAATGATAATAAATATTTATGACCCAAAATGGTACATCTAATTACATAAACAGACACTACTTGAAATAAAGATTCAGACCAATACCAGTACAATAATACTGGGTGAGTTCAATATACCTCTCTCACCAAAAGGTCAATTCAGACATAAACTCAATAAAGACTTTTTAGACTTAAAAATATTATAAATCAAATGGACTTAACAGACATCTATAAAATATTTCAGCTAACAAGTTATATACCCTTCTTTCTCAGTTGCCCATATAACTTCTCCAAAATAAATAATCTTATAGGCCACAAAGAAACTCTTAGCAAATACAAAACAGTGTATGCAGTTCCTTGCACCTTGTCTGTAACAGAATGAAATCAGAAATCCACAACAAAAAAATCCTATAGAAAATATGTAAACACATGGAGATTGAATAATACACTTAAAAAAGAGAGAGAGGAAGAGAATCAGTTTTATTTAGTTTTTCATTTGGTGTTCATTGCTCCGACACTTCATTGTGTATGTGGTGCTGGGGTATGAAATTGCCTCACTGTGCATGCCAGGCAAGGCCATAACCACTGAGGCACTGTTCCAGTGCCAAATAGTACACTTTTGAATGGTGACAGAAGAAATTTGGGGAGAAATTTAAAAATTCTTAGACTCAAATTAGAATAGTGAGAAAATATACCAGTACCTCTGGGAAGCTACAAAGGCAGTACTAAAGGGGAAGTTCTTAAGTGCCTACATGAGGAAATTGGAAAGACCCCAAATAAACAACCTAATGGTGCACTTCAAGGTCCTTATAAAACAAAAATGAATCAATTCCAAAACCATTATAAGTAAAGAAAGATGAAGATCACAGCCAAAAATCAATGAAATTGAGAACAGCAGCAGCAACAACAACAACAACAACAAAAGTACAAAGGATTAATGAAACAAAGAGTTGGTTCTTTGAAAAGATAAACAGAAAACCCAGATGCATAAAATTAGAAATAAGAAAGGAAGAAACCACACAGACATCACAGAAATTGAGTAGATCATTAGGGACCATTTCAAAAATTTATACTGCAATAAGCTGGAAAATCTAGGAGAAATGGATACATTCTAGACACATGTGACCTGCTAAAATTGAATCAAGAGGACAAAGCAAAACTAAACAGATAAATAACTAGCAATGGGATAGAAGAAGTAATAAAAGGCCTTCCAATAAAGAAAAGCCCAGGACCAGATGGATTTTCAGCTGAAGTCTACTAGAGCTTTAACGAAGAAGTAATGCCAATGCTTCTCAAATTATTCTATGAAATGAAAAGGAAAGGAATATTTCCAAATTCATTTTATGAAGTCAGGATCACACTCATACCAAAACCAGATACACTTCAAGGAAGGAAAACTGTAGAACAATATCATCCCAGATGAACTTAGATGAAAAAATGCTTCATAAAATATCAGCGAATCCTATTCAGCAATATATTAAGATTGTACATCATGCCCAAGTTGGTTTTATCTCAGGGATGCAAGGATGGTTTAACATATGCAGATAATAAATATAATTCATTGCATAAACAGAATTAAGGACAAAACCCACAGTCATCTCAAACAAATGTAGAGAAAGCCTTCAACAAAATTCAGTACCCATTCATGATACAAACAGTGAAGAAATTAGGAATAGGGGCCAGAGCAGTGGCTTGGTGGTTACGGCGCTTGCTTGCGTACACAACTAAGTGTCAGTAACGAAAGCGATGTGAAAAACTCAATAAAAAAATTGATTCTCTCTCTCTCTCTCTACTATCCTTCTCTCTTTAAAAAAAGGAAATTAGGAACAGAAGGAACCTACTGCACATCATAAAGACTGTACATGACAAACCCAAAACTAACATCAGGGTGGAGAAAAATTGGAAGCATTTCCTTTAAAATCCACAATGAGATAAGAATGTTCACTCCTATTTAACAAAACTAAACATTCTAGCCAGAGCAATTAGAAAAGATAAAGAAATAAAAGGGATAAAAAATAGAAAAGGAAGAAGTAAAATTATCAGTTTGCAGATAATATGATCCTATATGTAGAAAATCAAAAAATCTTTACCAGAAGACTATTAGAGCTACTAAATTCAGCAAAGCTAATAAACTGAGCAAAGTATCAGGTTACAAGATCAACACATGAAAATCAATAGCTTTCCTACATATCAATAATGCATCTGCTGAGAAAGAAAAAAATTCAAGTCACAAAAGCCTGAAGAACACAAAACGAACAAAAAACACCTCTAAGAATAAAATTAACCAAGGAAGTAAAAGACATCCATAATGAAAACTATAGAATAGTGAAGAAAGAAACTGAAGAAGACACATGATGGAGAAAAAGACCTCACATGTTCATGGATAGGCAGAATCAACATTGTTCAAATGGTCATACTAGCAAAAAAAAGTATACAATGCAATCCCCATCAAAATACCATCCTTTATAAAACTAAAAAACAGTTCTAAAATTCACCTGGAAGAATAACAGAGCCAAAGCAATTATAAGCCAAAAAAGCATTGCCGGAGGCATCACAATATCTACTTCAACTTATACTTATATATATAGTAATAAAAACTGCATGGTACTGGTATAAAAAGATACAGAGACCAACAGTATAGAACACAAGACAGAGACAAACCCACACAGATAGAGTCATTTGATCCTTGATGAAAGTGCCAAAAATACTCACTGGAAAAAAGCCTTTTAAAGAAGTGGTGCTGGGAAGAATGAGACTAGATCCTTATCTCTCACCCTGTACAAAAATCAACTCAAAATGTATCAAAAACCTAGGAATTAGACCAAAAACTATGCAACCCCTTGAAGAAAATACAAACACTCCAACATGTAGGCAGAGGCAACAACTTTCTCAATATGACCCCTATAAGCTCTGGAAATAATGCCAAGAGTTAATAAATGGGATAGCATCAAATTAAAAAGCTTTTGCACATCAAAGCAAACAATTAAGAACATGAAGAGAGAATTCACAGAATGAAAAGAAAATCTTTGCTAGCTACTCTTCCCACAGAGGATTAATAATCCCAGATATGTGAAGAACTCAAACAACTGAGTTCTGGGTAATATATAAACAACTTAATATCCCTTCAAAACCAAATTAACCCTACTGATAAATGTGCAAATGAACTAAACAGAGGCTTCTCAAAAGAAGAAATACTAATGGCCAACAAATACATGAAAAAATGTTCAACGTCATTAGCAATTAGGGAAATACAAATAAAAACTACATTGAGATTTCATCTCACTCCATGTGGAATGGCAGCCATCAAGAGTACAAATAATAATAAATACCAGAGAGGATGTGGAGAAATACACTATTGGTGGGACTGTAAATTTGTACAAACAGTAGGAAATCAGCATAGCTGTTCCTCAAAAGATTAGGACTAGAACCACCATATGACTAAGCTATATCATTTCTTGGTATTTATCTTAAAAAATTAAAGCTGTCATACTATAGTGACACATGCATACCCATGTTTATTTTACGGCAGTACAATTCACAATAGTCAAACTATGGAACCAGCTTTAGTTAAGTATTCATCAGTGAATGAAGAAAATGTGGGATATACACATAATGTAATTTTTTCTCTCCACAAAGAAATGAAATTATATTATTTGTTGGAAAAATGGATGGAACTTTATAACATCATATTAAGTGAAATAAGCCAAATTTAGTCAAGGGATGAACATTTTCTCTCATATGTGGAAGCTAGAAAGGAAAAAAGAAAAGGAAGGTGGGGGCTTTGTCTCATGAAAATTGAAGGGACATCAATAGAGAAGAAGGAAGGGGCCAAAGGAAGGGAATGGGGAAATGCCAGAGAATGATACTGTTAAAATTATATTGTTATGTTGTGTACATATACAAACATTTAACAATGAATCACATTATTATGAGCTACTATAATGCACAATAAAAATAAATTTTTATTTTTAAAGCAATGTAACTGAAATTTCAGTAACTATCATAAATATATAAATTTGATTACATGTATATAAACTCTCCCTACATGTATATCTTACATATATTTTTATATATAAGGGCCATTCTTCAATGCTGAACCTTATTTCTTTAATGATGAATTAATTCTCTTCAGAATTAATTTTGGAATTTTTATTAATTATAGTATCATCATGTTCTTCAATTGAAATGATATTTTGACATTTATATACAGCTAAAATTCTTAGGGATCAAGGATGACGAATAAGGAAGATCATTAAAATGGATATCATTGAGATAAAAAATAAAACTAAGCCCCAATCTAACTCTAAAGTTTTATTATTTAATTTCAAGACTTTTATTATTTAATTTCATAAAGTAGCTCTGAGGGAGCTTCTGGAACAGGAAATGTTTCAGGCAATGTATAAATTGTCTGTATGCACGCTTCCTAAGAGCCCAAGTCAGAGGACAGTTCCTCACTGAAATGATGAAGAGGCCTGAAGGTCTATAGTATAGTTTCGGTTACTTTACACACACCAACATTTTGCCTGAAGAAAATATTAAAAACAAAACAAAACCTCACCACTACCAAAATCCAAAAACCTATATTTAATCTACATGTCATTACTCAGTGGTCCTGGGTTCAATCCCAGGACAACAACAAAAAAAAAAAAGTGCAAGAGTATGTTCCAATGCATTATTTACATTTCTTTTCAAGTTTATATCATTAAATGGCTTGAAATAATGTTACACATGTAGTTGTTCTTAATAAATCCCATTTCATTTTTTAGCATCTACAGATGGTAGACCTCATGCTACAAGAACTAAGTTGATTTCTATTAATAAAATTCCATTTACTGAAAATCTTTTAGATTTTGCTAAGCAATATGAATCTTCATAACCATGTTATTAAATATGCTGTTTAAGTGTTATCTTTAATAGGTATAAAATACTGCTGACACTCAGGCAAGTTAAATGACTTCTTCCAAATTTCTGCTAGAATAAATTAAAGCAAGGAATGGATCTCTGCTCTTATACTCTTCATCTATGTTTCTTTCTATGCTCTTACAAAGCTTTAGTACAGTGGCTAATAAATTACAAAGTTAAGTTAATCTGAGTAATATATAAAATACTGAATCAAAAAATTACTCTAGCTTAGAAATCTGGACTTCAATTTTCACATGCAAATAAGTCTGAGTGTCTGACTTCTTTTTTCTGATTATAAATTAACACTCTAATAAAGCCGGGACAATTAAGACATGAAGCTTCTCTACATTCTTTCCCTTGAAGTAAAAAAAGTTATTTTTGCTGTAACTTTTCTCATTTAATATGCTAAACAAATTAAGTATTTTCATCCTACATAAACACATCAGATAAGTAAGAGTGCATTTCAGATTACTTAAACATCTACTTTTCCATTTACCACCCATGAACCCCCCAAAATTTCAAGTTCTGGTACAAGTCTGAACAGATTCAAGACTGGATCCCATGGGTGGTCAGAGTCCTGAGATAAGGTCTACTCCAACCAGGAGCAGGGACAGACAGATGGTGGTGTTACTCAAGAGGATTTCCTTCTTCTCTACTCTTCCCTCACACAATGGTTCCAATAGAAAACAATAAACTTAGCACCATTAGTTAATAACAGCCCTCATCAAAGAAAAATTATGATGCTCCAGGTTGTATATTAAACCCCAAAACCTCATATGGCTGATGAGTTTGGTCAGGCTATTATCTCCATTTCACAAACTAGGCATAGAGGTTAAGTAAATAAACTATCCAGTGCTCCAAAGGGAGCAGCAGAGCCAGTACCACACAGTGTTTTCTAACACATATATACAAAATGAGCACAGCAAGATTTGTTGATAGAAATAACACATAAAAGTCAAAATATATCTTCTGTATTACATTACAAACAAAAAAAAGTTAAACATTGAATTTTCTGCCATCAAAATATCAAATACTTCGGAATAAATCCAAGGACTAAGACCTCTACACAAAAAACTTCATGATTCCATTTAAATAAAGTTTTAAGACAGACAGTGGTATTAGTCCTCCAAATGTGATTCCATTTTCTTAGACTGGCTATGGTTTAATGTTTATATTCACCCCTCATTTCATATAATGATCTTACAGGAACATGAGACAATCCGAGTCCTGAGATATCTACACACAGACTCCAAGAAATTTGGTAAATTGCCTATGCTCTTCGTAATCATTAGTTTGTCCTTCCATCAACAAGAAATAAGTAAACATGTTTTCACCTATTGAGAACTACACATTTACATGTTTTTGTCCCACTAAGAAGTACACATCTTGTAAACATTTCCTGCTTGATCCTAATAAAATGCAGAGGACCAGGGGAGAAATCAGACTGCCTCTTAGTCTTCCCAGCCTCCCCCACTGAACATTTCAAGTAGACTTTGAGGCTTTCATACATTAAAGGGGGACTGATCAACAACTGGTGAACATTCGTGGCACCCAACTTATCATGGTTTGAGTATGACGTGTCTTCCAAAAAGCTACTGTTAATGCAGGAATACTCAGAGGTGAAATGGTTAGATTAAGAGAGCCATAAACATTTTTCAGAGATATAAAGCAATTCTCAAGTTCATATGGAATAACAGGAGACCCAGACTAGCCAAAACACTACTCTAAAGAAAGGAAGAAATAGGGGGTATCTCAATCCCTGACCTAAAATTATATTACAGAGCTGTAGTAGCAAAAACAGCATGGTATTGGTATCAAAACAGAACCGAAGACCAGTGGAACTGAACAGAAGATCCTGAGACAAACCCTCATATCCTTAACTATTTGATATTTGATAAAGGGGGCAAAAGTATAGTGTGGAAGAAAGATAGCCTGTTCAACAAATGGTGTTGGACAAACTGGACAGCCATATGTAGACAACTG
>PVKS010050080.1:0-11692 GCA_004027875.1 Aplodontia rufa
CTCTGTGACATAAAGATGTTATAAGTTATAGAGGATGAGTTAATATTTATAAAGTGTTTAGATCATGGCTTGATGCATAAGGACTATGTAAATATTTATTAAATAAATTTAAATATGTGTTATCCTCAGAGCTTTATCAATCACTTAGGTTCTTTGTTTAATAGGCTCTTACCTGGTTCCTCTGCTTTCATTCTTCTTCTTACAGTCTGTCCATATTGCATGCAGCATGATACCCTTCAATGAGTCTCCTTTATTGGGGTATGTAATAAAGTCCCAACTCTACTTCATCTCTTATTCCTCCTCACACACCTCATGACCCAATAGGACATGATTTCACAAAGTTTTCCCTAATCCTGTGAGGTGCTTTAGCATTTTCTACCTACCTTTTTTAGTCAGCATTTTCACCATTGTGACCAAAAGACCTAATAAGAACAATTTTAGAGGAGGAAAAATTTATTTGGGTCTCACAGTTTTAGAGGTCTCAGTCCATAGACAGCTGACTCCACTGCTCTGTGTCCAAGATGTGGCAGACCACTGTGGCAGACCAACATGGCAGAAGAATGTGGTGGAAAAGGCAGCTCAGGACATGGCCCCCAGGAAATAGCTCCATTCTCCAGGGACAAAATGCAGGCTCCAAAGGCACACCCCCAATAACCTACCTCCTCCAGCCACACCCTACCTATTACCACCTAGTTAATCCCTATGGGAGGATTAATGCACTGATTATTAGATGAAGGCTCTCATAACCCAATCATTTCACCTCTAAACTTTCTTGCATTGTCTTAGGAGCTTTGGAGGGACACCTCATATCTAAACCATAACACTGCCCAACCTCTATTCAGTTTCCAAGAACATATTCAAGCATTCCTTGATCCACTAGAGCAATCCCCTCATCTAAACCAGGCACAGTTAGATATGCCCTTCTCTGTGCTCTTTGCAGTTGGCACATCATTCTATCAACATGTTATGCTGCAAATATCTTCTCTATCAGTCTAGAATCTCCATGGATACTACCAGTTGATACTAAATTGAGGGCTTGTGACATATTTGCCACTAAATCATGGATAAAGTTTTACCTATGTCATTTCATGGAGTCTCAAAGTCAACTGTTGTACATTTTGGAAACAGAAAGCAGAAAAGTATGTGTAGTGCATGGTAAACATATGCAGGAATTTATATCATATGTTAAGATCAAAGTCAAAACTCTAGGAGGTTGAGTTGGTGAAGTCAGATTTGACTAATGATGAACTAATATTTAATTAGTTGACAAATATTTTACTTTTGTGTAGTAGGTGAAGAGACTTCTAGATGTTTTTATAGAATTAGTGAACTGTGTTTTGCTCTGCCTTATTCTTAAACCAGGATACATCATATTCATAATGTATAACAGGGAATTCAAGGAAAGAATATTAAAAGCTGAAAGAGAGAAATGCAAAATTACATTCAGAGGCAAAACATTAAGGATCACCACTGACTTTTCAGCTCAGACTCTAGAAGCGAGAAGATCCTGAAAGGATCTTCTGGAAGGAGCTCTTTCAGTGTCTGAATGATCACAACATGCAGCTGAGAATACTATACTTGACAAAACTCAGCTTCCAATTCAATGGGGAAATAACATTGTACAATAAGATAAAACTTAACAGCATTCGTGAACAGAAAAACAACATTAAAAAGAATCCTCAAAGATAAACTCCAAATAGAATAACAAGCAAACACTCCTCAAAACCCACAAGCAGGAAGTTCAATAATAGTATACACTATCAAAAGACAACCAAGAGAGCATAATACTCACTAATAAGACATAGTGATTATGAACCACAACTTCTTAACTATTTTAACACTCAATGTGAATGGTTTCAGTGCATGAATCAAAAGACACAGACTAGCAGATTGGATCTAAAACAAACCCAACAATATGCTGCTTACAGAAAACCCACCTTACAGCCAATGATATCCACAGATTGAGGGTGAAAGGATAGAAAAAAATCTATCCTTGCCCAAGAAAGCAAGGTGGAGTTGCAATTCTTATATCTAACAAAGTGGATTTCAAACATAAATTAATCAGAAGAGATAAAGAAGTCCACTACATCCCAGTAAAGTGAACGATTGCAACAGGAAGCTATAACCATAGTAAATATATACTTTCCAAACACCAATGCCCATAACTATGTGAAAAAAATGCTCCATGACGTAAAACTACTTGTGGACCACAATATGATAGTACTGGGAGATTTTAATACTCCTCTATCCAATAGAGAGATCATCAAAGCAAAAAAACAAAGAGATTTCCAGTCTAAACAACACCATAAATCAAATGGATTTAACAGACATCTACAGAAAATTCCACCCCAAATGGGCCAAGTATACCTTCTTGGCTCGTTCTCCAAAATATGTCATAGTCTACTTCACAAAGGAAATCTCAGCAAATATAAAAACATAGATATTATTCTGTGTATCCTATCAGATAATGAAACCATGACCCTACCAATTGACAGCAAAAATCAGCACAGAAAACATACATATCCAGGGAAATTGAATAATACCCTATTAGATGAAGAATGGATGAAAGAAAACATGAGAACAGAAATTAAGGAATTCTTGGAAGTGAATGAGAATGAAGAGACAACATATTGAAACCTCTGGAATAGCATGAAAGCATTCTTATGGGGAAATTTTATAGCTTTGTTTGTCTACATTAAAAATGAGGGGAAATCCCAAATAAATAAGCTTATGCTGCACCTCAAATCTCTACAAAAGTAATAACCATCTAATCCCAAATCCTGCAGAGCAGGAAATAATTAAGATCAAAGCTGAAATTAATGAAATTGAGAATTAAAAACAATAAAAAGAATCAATGAAACAAAGAACTGGTTCTTTGAAAGTAAATAAAATTGACAGATCTCTAGCTAATCTAATAAAAGGAGAGACTTAAAGCAAATCAACGAAATCATCAATGAAAAGGGGGTGATCACCACTGACCCTATGGAAATTAAATCGATTATCACAACATATTTTGAAAAACTATACTCCTTTAAATCAGATAATTGAGAGACATGTAAAATTTTCTAAACAAATATAACAGCCCCAGATTGACTCAGAATGAAATTTAAATCCTAACCAGCCCAATAACAGGCACTGAAATCCATATCACAATTAAAGGTCTTCCAAAGAATAAAAGGGAGGACTTGATGGATTCCCTGCTGAGTTTTACCACACCTATGAGGAAGAGCTAACATCTCTCCTTATTAAGTTATTGCAAGAAATTGAAAAGGTAGGAATTTTCCCAAACACTTTTTATGAGGTAACCATAATGCTGATACCAAAACCCAACAAAGACACATTAAAAAAAAAAAAAAACTATAGACCCATATCCCAGATTAACATCGATACACAAACCCTTAATAAAGTTCTCGCAAATTGCATTCAAAAACACAAAACAAGAAAATAATTCACCATGATCAAGTAGGCTTCATTCCAAGTATGCAAGGCTGGTTCAACACACACAAGACAATAAATGTGTTTCAGCACTTAAACAGAATTAAGGACAGAAGCCATATGATTATCTCAATTGATGCAGAAAAGGCCTTTGAAAAAAATCCAGCAGCCATGTATGCTCAAAACTCTTGAGAAAATAGGAATTAAAGGATCTGATCTTAACTTTCTGAAGGCCATATATGCAAAACTCTTGGCTAGTATAATAATAAATGGAGAAAAACTGAAAGAATTTCCACTAAACTCAAGAACAAGACAAGGCTGCCCACTCTCACCACTTTTATTCAATATAGTCCTCAAAACCCTCGCTGGAGCAATCAGACAAGAGAAGGAAATCAAAGGGATAAGAATAGGAAGGGAGGAAGTCAAACTATCCCATTTTGCTGATGACATGATCCTATATCTAGAAGATCCAAAAAACCTCCACCAGAAAACTGATAGAGCTTATAAACAGATTTAGGAAAGCAGAAGGCTACAAGATAAATACCCATAAATCAATAGCTTTCCTATACACTAACAGTAATAGGGTGGAAGAAGAAATCAGGAAATTGGTCCTATTCACAATATCCTCAAAAAGAATAAAATGCTTGGGAATTAAAATAACAAGAGAAGTAAAAGACCTCTACAACAAAAATTATCAAACGCAGAAAGCAAAAATTGTAGAAGACTTGAGAAGATGGAAAGATGTTCCTGCTCTTGGATAGCCAAAATTAATATAATTAAAATGGCCATTGTACCAAGAGCACTATATAGATTCAATGCAATCCCCATCAAGATATATCGATGTCATTTTTTCCAGATGTAGAAAAAATTCAAATTCATTTGGAACAGCAAGAAACCCAGAATAGTCAAAACATTATAAAGCAAGAAAGATGAAACAGGTGGTTTCCCAATACCAGATCTAAAATTTTACTATAGAGCTGTAGTAACAAAAACAGCATGATACTGGTATCAAAATAGGAATGAAGACTAATGAAATAGAGTAGAAGACTATGAGACAGACCCAGAAATCTTTAAACATCTGATCTTTGACAGAGGGGATGAAAATATAACATGGAAGAGAGACAGCCTATTCAACAAATGGTGCTAGACAAACTGGACAGCCATTTGCAGAAAATTGAAATTAGATCTCTATCTCTTATCTTGCACAAAAATCAAATTAAAATGGATCAAGGAACTAGAAATTAAACCAGCTACCATATTACTGCTAGAAGAAAAATTAGGACCAACATTCCAGCATGTGGGAGATGGCAAAGACTTTCTCAACAAGACTCCGAAAGTGAAAGAATTAAAGTGAAGAATTAATGAGTGGGTTACTATTAAATTAAAAAGCCATTGCTCAGCCAAGGAATTGGTCACAGCTGTCAAGAGAGAATCTACAAAATGGGAAATAATTATGGCCTTTTATTTCTCTGACAGGGAACTAATGTCCAAACTTCACCAAGAATTCAAAAAACTTGATTACAAAAACACAAACAGTCCAATCAATAAATAGGCCAGTCAGCTAAACAATAACTTCTCAACAGAAGAAATTGAGCAAGTCAATGAATACATGAGAAAGTGTTCTAAATCACTAGTAATCAGAGAAATGCAAATCAAAACTACATTAAGATTTCACCTCACCTCCAGTCAGTCTGGCAAAGATGAAGAATACAAACAGTAACAAATGCTGAAGGGGTTGTGGGGAGATGGGAACACTAGCACACTGTTGGTGGAACTGCAAACTGGTACAGCCACTCTGGAAAACAGTGTGGATACTCCTCAAAAAATTAAGGATGGATCCACCATATGATCCACCTATCCCTCTTTTGGGCATTTCCCCAGAAGAGTTAGAATCAGCACATTACAGTGACACAGCAAAATCCATGTTCAAAGCAGTTCAGTTTACAATAGCTAAATTATGGAACCAACCCAGATGCCCCTCATTGGAGGAATGGATCCAAAAGCTGTGATATATGTGTATACAATGGAGTTCTACTCAGCAACTAGAAACAATATTGGGGCCTTTGAAGGTAAATGAATGGCAATGGAAGAAATCATGCCAAGCGAAGTTAGCCAAACCCAGAGAGTCAAAATGTTAGAGTTGTATCCACCATAGGACCCAGCTATCCTTCTTCTGGACATTTTCCCAGAGGAGTTAGAATCAGCACATAACAGTGAAATAGCAAAATCAATGTTCATAGCAGCTCAGTTTACAAAAGCTAAATTATGGAATCAATCCAGATGCCCCTCATTGGATGAATGGATCCAAAACTCTGGTAAATATATACACACATACTTACATACACATGTACAATGGAGTACTGCTCAGGTTTTAGAAACAATGGTATTTGCAGCCATTAAAGGCAAATGGATAGCAATGGAAGAAATCATGCTGAGTGAAGTTAGCCAAACCCAGAGAGTCAAGGGTCGACTGTTTTCCCTCATTTGGAGGCTGGAGCTAAACCCAGGCTTGGATGAAGGGTTGTCAAACTCATGTATTAGACTCACCATAGGAATAGCAACATGTAACCTAGAGGAACCATAGACATGTAGGTGGGGGAGTGGGGAAGGGAGAGATGAGAGGATGGGAGAGGTAGAGAGAATAGGAGGGATCTAGGGAGACAATCAACAATGTATCATACTCTTTACCCCCCCCCAAGAAGTCAAATGATACTTATGCAATCACTTAGTTCTGGAAAATTTATGATTATATATATGCACATATATATACACATATATATGGATATTTATATCTCTTATAGGGTCATAATATAGAAGAATCAAGAGACTAGGGTGTAAGAAATGTGGGGGAAACTATGGCTTCTTTATATCATAGTTGTTACCTTTATATGCACTTATGATTGTACAACAACTCAGCTCCTTAATAAAAAGAATATATTAAAAGGGCCAAGTATTTTTTAAAACTTGCTCTGTTGTTCCCTGCCTGAAGATTTTTTTCCCCAGAAAGTCGGAATGGCTATCTTCCTGATTCAAAAGGAGAGAGTTAGGGTAGATAATTCATAAATAATCTATCGAACCTGACCTCTTGCCATGTGATACTTCTTAGAGAAAAGCCATCCTTGTAATACTAGTGCATATGTATGAAGTGATGATGTGTATTTAAAATCACATGAGATTCTTTGAGTACTATATAGCCTAGATTTTTTTTAATGTTTCATTGAAAACTCTCCTTTCCCTCTTTTGTAGTTATAGACCCCCAGTATTCAATAATTAATTAAAACTTCTTATTTTCCTTAACCCACCTATCCTTTGAACAAAATCTCCCTGATTTCTTTGAAAAGTCCCTTAGATTAAACTAAACTTTTCAGGAAAGAATGTTCTCAGTGGAAAATGCTTATGAGGAATTAGAAAATTTCTGGTTTTATTTTGCAAGCAAAAACACAAAATTTCTAATATATGTACTTCAAGCTTTTTTCTTAGTGTTTTGCTGATTAACCCATTTGTTGGCATATAAATTCATATATTTCCAAATCACTGTTTAGAAGCCATTCTCAATGTTTATGAACATTTTTCCAGTACATCAGTATTTTTGGAGTATATCTATTTCTGATCCAATCCAGCTGGAATGTTTTTAGTTCCTTGGAATTTTTTTTCAACTCTAAAACTTGCCCATTCCCTGAAATGAATAAACTATTTCAAAATAGGAACCCACCCTTTTTCCTTCCCAACTCCTCAGAATTAGCATTTCTTTCTGTATCTCCTCATAATTTCCTAAATTATCTCAGAATTTTACTAAGTTTACCCAAGTGAAGCATTTCTTACTTTTGTGCCTGTCACAAAATGAAAATAAAGTTTAGAGTGCCCAGATTTACCAAATGAATCTTACAATTTTTACTATCAATTCATTTATTCAGATTTTCATAAAATATCAAAATTCAATGGATGAAAACAAAATCTGTATATTTAAGTAGAAACTGTCTAGTTGGTTCAGTCCAACCTAAAAAAATTACATATTCGTGATGTACCTGGTAAGATAAGTATACTATCATTCTCACTTTTCATATCATTGTTTCTCTGATAATTCAATAAAAACCCTTAATCAAACTTATCCTTTGGCTCAAGGTAAAAATAATTTTTGCAAGGACAAATAGTTTTTAATCAATTCAAGATGCAGCTGGAATAAATGCTACTGGCCAGAGTAGCCATTGTTTTTGGCAAATATCTCTAAGCAATAAACAATGAACACCACACCCTCAAGAGAATGGAAAAGAAACATGGGGATGGTTATTATTTTCATGTCATATTGCTGAGTGTTTTTATTGTCTATTTGTATGTGTATAATATACTTGATGAATACAGAACAATCAGAAGTTTCGAGTTGCTAGAGACATTTTTCAAGTGCTGCATCACACATGGAATTAATGATTGTTGGAGAATCTGTTAAGAAGAAACATTTTATCAATAAGCCAGTAGCAGAAAAAATTTGAAAGCTATTCAAAGATTGAGTTATAGATCCATATGGTATTTATTTGAAAAGAGGAAAAAATTATTTGCAAGCTTTGAAAACATTCACTTCTTTTCCTAAATCATTTATACATAGCAGTGAGTTGCCTCACCAATTGTTTTCATTCTGTTATTAAATAAGGTTTAAATACATACCTTTCATAATTATGTATTTTTTTATATTTTAAGACAAATGTTATATCACCTATTATGTTAAAATTGATATTTGTGATTCAATGTGAATGGGAAATCCACAACCCCAAATACTACATGGATTTAAATTTTGGAGTCTATGTCTTAAGTTTCAAAGGTTCTCTTATACCATTTTTCACCCTGCGCTTTTAAATGATTCAGACCTGAATATCTGGGCTGAACATCTTGTGAACTCATATGGTAAATGATGTTCTAGTGTTTTAAGTACTTGGAGTTAAGTGCAAGGATACATTTTATAGAGAAAGCCAGATCTAGATTACATACATCAAAAAAATGACCACTTGAAACTATGAAATATGATCTTCATCCACTGACCTCTACCTCGAAAAAGAAGCATTTTTGAAGACAAGAAAAGCTAACAGGAGTCACCATATTTAGGGTGCAAATCAGCATAACAGTTAAGAACATGGGTTTTGGAATCAGAGACCCCAGGATAGGAGTTTTGACTCTACTATTTACACACTGTATGGCCTTTGGGAAGTTTCTTAGCCTCAATTTACATACTGTTGTAAAAGTAGTACCTATAGAATTAGTAGAAGGATTAAATAGATACACATTAAGTGCTTGGCACAGAGCCTGAAACACACACATGCACACACACACACACACACATTTCTTATTACCCATTGTGACTTTGCCTACTTGCCAGCATTTAGTTGTAATCCCAAAACCAATACTTGGATCAATTTCACAGTAATTCATGAATACACACTGAACAGTGAAATATTTGTCTCCTCAGTGCACACATTTAGAACTCACCTACTATAAAGAAGTCTTTCTTCATTATTTAACGCAACATTTATCACATTTATATGCTTTTGTTGGTGACTTTGGTGTTTAATATGGCCATGTGTGTGGTTCTGAAGTGCTGTTTACTGAGAACAAAGTGAAAGAAGACTGTAGTGTACCTTACAGAAGAAATCCATTAGTTAGATAAGTTTAATTCAGGCTTGTGTTACAGTACCATTGGCCTTGAGTTTAGAGTTAAGAAATTAACAATATATGTAAAATAAGATACCTTTAAACAGAAACACACATAAGGCATATTTATATATTAATTGGTTGGCTAATAGGTTAGTTATCAACAGATAAAGGAACCTTATCCTGTATTTCTACTAGACACAGTGGTTTGGCATTCACTAATTTAGCGTTTGCAGGAACTTAATAGAACATAACTACCACAAGTCAGGAGAATCAATATGAGACACACACACATATATACACATATATATTCTCATATATTTTTATTTTAATATATTATTATATATTGTATCTTAGTAGTCTTATATATTGTATTATTAGTGGTGCTTTCAGTGATTTATAGGGCTACATACATAATAATTCCTAGAGGGACTTTGAAAATATGCATAATTATAGGCTATGTCCCAAGATATTTTTTTTTAAGAGAGAGATAGAGAGTGAGGAGATTCTACACTGCTTTCCAGAGTAGCTGTACCAGTTTTCAGTCCACCGACAGTGTGCTAATATTCCTATCTCCCTACAACCCATGGGCAGTTGTTACTGTTTATATTCTTCATCTTTGCCAGTCAGACTGGAGTGAGTTGAAATCTTAATGTAGTTTTGCTTTGTATTTCTCTGATTAGTAGTGATTTAGAACACTTTCTCATGTATTCATTGGCTTACTCAGTTTCCTCTGTTGAGAAGTTTCTGTTTAGCTGACTGGCCCACTTATTGATTGGATTGTTTGTGATTTTGATATTGAGTTCTTTGTAAATTTTGGATATTAGTCCCCTGTCAGAGGAGTCACTGGCCATAATTCTCTCCCATTCTGTAGGTTTTCTCTTGACAGTTTTGACCAATTCCTTGGCTAAGCAAAAGTTTTTTAATTTCATGGCTCCCTACTCATTAACTCTTGACTTTAATTCTTTTGTTTTGGGAGTTGTGTTGAGAAAATCATTGCTGACTCCCATATGCTAAAGTATTGCTCATAATTTTTCTTTCTTTCAAAAAATTAGGGATAGATCCACTGTATGACCCAGCTATCTGTCTTCTGGGTATTTTCCCGGAAGAGCTAGAGTCAGTACATTACAGTGACACAGCAAAATCAATGTTCATAGCAGCTCAATTTATAATAGCTAAATTATGGAATCAACCCAGATGTCTTTCACTGGACGAATGAATCCAAAAGCTGTGGTATACACACACACACACACACACACACACACACACACATACATAATGGAGTTCTACTCAGCTATTAGAGATAAGGATATTGTAGCCTTTGAAAGTAAAAGGATGGCACTGAAAGAAACCATGCTGAGTGAAGTTAGCCAAATCCAGAGACTCAAAGATCAAATGTTTTCCCTCATTTGTGGAGGTTAGAGCAAAACCCAAGCTTGTGTGAAACATAGACAAACTCATGTATTAGTCTCACCAAAGATGTAGCATCATGTAACCTAGGGGAACTATAGATATGTATGGAGGAAAAGGGGAAGGAAGAAGAGGGTGGAGGGTAGAGTGATATTAGGGAGGGATATAGGGAAAAAACAATGCAGCCTACTCTTTACCAAACCCCCAGAAACCAAATAATAAAATTCACAATAATGTGTGTGTGTATATGTATATGTACATATATGTATATGTGTATATATATACATATATATATAGATATATATAGGCATTGAGACCTGTTATGGGGGTAAATATAGAAGAATCAAGAATCTGGCGTGTGGGTGATATGGGGATGATAGTGGATGAGGATCAAAAGCATATCATATTGTTATTTTATATGCATTTATGACTGTAGAACAACTCAACTCCTCAATAAAAAAAGAAAGTATGTGAGAGAGAAAGAGTTAATTTTATTTTTTCATTTGTTTTTTGTTTTTCCACCACTTAGTTGTATATGTGGTGCTGGGGATCAAACCCAGGTTCTCACACATGTCAGGTAAGCACTCTACTGCTGAGCCACCTCTCCAGCTAAAATCGAAGATATTCTTACTCATAGATCTGGGAAAAGTCTGTAAATATGTGCTTTTATAAAACACTCTAGGAGACTTGATGTATAGCAGATTTAGAAACCATTGGACAGCTCTTTCTCTCCTGCCTTAATTTTATGCTAAATTTGAGGTTCATCCATGAAACTCAGGAATGGAAGTCATGTATTCTCTAATTACCATTAGAGGTGACATATCTTTAGAGGGATCAGAAGGAGGGTTGGGAGGTGATCATTGCCCTTTTCCCTCTGTAATCTCTCTTTACTCAACTAGTGCTTTTCATTAAAAAGGAACATTTCTTCTTACTACTGGGCCCTTACCCAGGGTATTTCTATTTTATTCTATTTGTTCTCTGTTACAGCCTTTCAGGCACTCTGTGGGGAGCCTCTTGTGATTATTTGTGAGTCAAAGCTGTGAATAGAGTTGTTTCCTTGTGTCAGTACATCCTACTGAGTCAACTCTCCTCATTTATAGTAAGTCAAATCTGAATTAAAACTGATTTTACTTTACTATGAAACAAAATCTTCCAGAACTTATCACCTCAACAACTTTATATTTTTCCTCTCTGCCTAGAATGCTTCCCC
>PVKS010050081.1:0-11703 GCA_004027875.1 Aplodontia rufa
TTCTTTCCCTTGTGTGACCCTATATACAACTTTAAATAGAAGTGGTAAGAGAAGATATACATATCTTTTTCCTGATGGTTAGGTAAAATAATTCAGTATTTCACTACTAAGTACCATCCGAATTATAGATTTTTCATAGATGCCCTTTATCTGGTTGAAAGTCCTTTCTAGTCCTGATTTGCTGAGACTTTTAATAGGAACATACATTATATTGTGTCAAATGTTTTTACTATGTCAATTCATATGCCTTTTATTTAATATGATGATTTCCATTGATTTATTTTCAAATGTTAAGTATCTTACTTTCTGGAGATATGTCTCATTTGTTCATAATGTATTGAATTTTCTTTGCAAAAAATTTATTTCAATTTTTACATCTATGTTCATGAAGAGTATTGGCATTTTATTGATTGATTTGCTTTCAATTTTCCTCAAATGACTTTGTCTGGCTTTAGTATTATGGCAATGCTAATATCACACAATGCACTGTAAAGTGTGCCCTTGCCCTAAATGTTCTGAAAACATTTGTGTTTGACTGGCTTTATTCGTTCATTAAATATTTGATAGAACTCATCAGTGAAGCCATCCCAGGCTTTAGTTTTCTTCATGGTAAGGTTTTAAACCACATATTGAATTACTTTATTAGACATAAAACTATTCAGGTGATATTTTTTCTTCTTGAATGAGCTTTAGTATTTTGCGTCTTTCAAGGAATTTATTCATCCAAGTTGTTAAAATTATTCACATAAATTTGTTAGCAAGTTTCTCTCATCATCATTTAAAAACCTGTATATTCTGCAATGATGAAAAATTTAAACCTTTATTATTTCTCATAATGGAAACGTGTGCCTTTGTTATTCTTTTTTCCTGCCACGTGTGATGTATGCTTGTAATTCCTGCTAATTGAGAGGATGAGGCAGGAAGATCACAAGTTCCAGGTAAGACTCAGCAACTTAGTAGGATCTCATCTCAAATTTTAAAATAAATAAATAGATAGATGGATGGATGGGAATGAAGCTCAGGATAAAGCACCCTTGGAGTCTATCCCTAGTACTGGAAAAATAAGTTTTTTTTTCCCTGAACCTGCTAGGTAGAGTTTTATCAATCTCAAAAAACTAACTTTTTGCTCTGGATAGTGGTGTGGAGAATCTTCAAAAAATTATGGTTGGATCCACTATATGACCCAGCTATCCCTCTTCTGGGTATTTTCCCAGAGGAGTTAGAATCAGCACATTACAGTGACACAGCAAAATCCATGTTCATAGCAGCTCAATTTACAATAGTTAAATTATGGAACCAACCCAGATGCCCCTCACTGGATGAATGGATCCAAAAGCTCTGGTATATATTATACAATGAAGTTCTACTCAGCTGTCGGAAACAATGATATTATGGCCTTTGATTGTAAATGGATGGCAACAGAAAAATCATGCTGAGCAAAGATAGCCAAACCTGGAGATTCAAGGGTTGAAGGTTTTACCACATTCGTGAAGGCTAGAGCTAAACCCGGGTTTGGGTGAAAGGTAGTCAAACTCATGTATTAGACCAAGAAAAGGCATAGAAACACATAATCTAGGGGAACCATAGATATTAGGGGAGAAGAAAGAGAGGGGAAACATTTATAATCTAAACATTTATATCAGTTGTAGGGGCAAAATATAGAAGAATCAAGAGATTGGGGTGTGGAAGATGTGGGAATAACTCAGGTTTAGAAGCAAATACACATCACATTGGTACTTTATACACATTTATGATTGTACAATAATGTAGCTCCTTAATAGAAATTTAAAAAAATAATTACCAGACAAAACGTCTACTTTTTGCTTTCATTAATTTTCTCTAGTCTTTCCTGGTTTATTAGTTCAGTGATTTCTTCTCTGATATTTATATTTCCTTTATTGTTGAGTTTTTTCCTCTTTTTCTAATATTTTAGGATGAAAGCTGATGGAAACTAAAATCATTGTTTTGAAAAGTTTTCACTTTTCTTTTCTTTGCCTTTTTAAAAAAAATTTAGGGTGGGGTTGACATTGAACCAACTTGTCATCCTCTTGCCACAGGCTCCTGAGTCGCTGGGATTACAGGAATGCACCAATGCACCAACAACATTTTTGATTTGTCTAATATAATAATTTACTACTATAAAATTCTTCCCTGTGATGCTTTCTTGTCACTTGAGTGTTTGCATTTTCACTTAATTAGATACACTTTTAAATTTTTCTTTTGATATCTTCTTTGGACTGGAGGTTATCAGAAATTTGTTATTTTGTTTCCAAGTATTTGGGGTTATTCCAGAGATTTCTCTAATATTCATTCTCATTTAATTCCCATATGATCAGAGATTATACTTCACATGTCTTTAAACTTTGCAAGTTTATTAAGATTCATTTTACAGCCTGGAAAGTGGTTTATTTTTGGAAATATTCTATGTGCAGTTGAAAATATTACTTAGATATGATTTAATCTTTTGGGTCTTGTTTATATGATTTACAAATCAATTCCAAAGCAGTGATCAATCTAAGGCTAATTAATGCTCATTACTGAGTCAAGACCTTCCTATGTAGCTTAACAAATGTTCCACGAATTAAAAGTATTTCAGTCTGGGGGATGGAGATGTGGCCCAGGGGTAGAACACTTGCCTAGCATGCAGGAGGACCTGGGTTTGATCCCCAGCACCACATAACAGAAATAAGGGGAAGAAAAACAAAACAAAATGGAAATCTAGACAAGAAAATAAAAACTCTCTCTCTCTCTCTCAAAAAAAAAAGTTTTCCAATCTGATTGATGGTAATAGGCACTATTCTTGGTCCTGTTTGAACACCAGACGCTGTTCTCATTAATTCTTTTAGAAAATCCTTCACTGAGAATTTGGTAGTTTCGCCCCATATACTAATGAGCACCTGTACTGAAGTTGACCCTCTGCAGTGCTCTAGAGTCTTTGCTCTGCCTATTTCTCCACTATTTGATATTGCATCTTGTGAACTTTATCTGCCTCCAAGTCTCTAGACATTTGGGTGCATCTCAGAAGCTGTCCGCTAGACTCTACCAGTTTCCTCTCTCTTTATCATGAACTGGAAATTCTCTAAAGGCACTAAGCCAGAGAATCATTGGGACTCATTCCATTTGTTTCCTATCTCTCAAGGATAACTATTCTCCAGTGCCTGTTGTCCAGTATCTTAGAAAGCATAGTTTTATTTATTTTGTATGGCTTTTGGGTTGTTTTAAGTAGTATAATAGACTAAATATAGGTCCTGTAACTTCATCTTGGCTGGAAGTGGAAGTTCCACCTTCTCAGGTACAAAACTGATTATAAATACACAGAATTTCCTACACTAAGAAGAAAATCAAAACACAATCATATGATTTTACATGTTTCTAAACATCTCTTTCACAATACAAAGACAATTTTAAAAACTACTTTCCAACCCAAGTTTCGAAAAATAAATACATAAATAAATAATAAATGAAGGACTTTCCAAGATTCAGTCATTTTCTATAGATTCAGATTAATAGAATAAATTAGCTTATTCATAGAGACAATTTTCCTGGGTTGAATGAGATCATATGTCTATAATTAGGATTTAATATTCATTTGAAAGTGAGGGTCAATTTTCCTGAGTAGTGGTACTGGTATCTGTCTGCTCTGTACAGGTTTATTAAAGAAAGATTTCCCTGTCATAGTATAATTTGCATTTTACCTTTACACAAAGAAAGGATAGAAAGCTCCTCTCCTAGACCAATTGTCTTGGAAACATCATAACTTCAGTTTTATGATCTTTCCTCTCTTCATAGAAACTCCAGAAAATGTTTTACTCAAAACCTGCTTCTAGCCAGGCATGGTGGCACATGCCCTTAATCCCAGGTGGCTTGGGAGGCTATGGTAGAAGGATTGCAAGTTCAAAGTCATCCTCAGCAACTTAGCAAGGCCCTGTCTCTAAATTTATAAAGAAAAAAGAAAGAAAAAGAAAGAAAGAAAGAACAGAACAGAACTAAGGATGTGGGTCAGTGGTTGATTGCCCCTTGGCTAAATGCCTATTATAAAAAAAATAAATAAACCCTGAAACAATCTTAGACCTTGTTATAGACTAGATGTTTGTGCCCACCCCCTCATATTGAAGCCTTCACTTTCAATGTGATAATATTTAGAGTTAAAGCTTTTATGAAGTAATTAGGTTAGGAATAAGTAATGAGGGTGGGATCCTCATGAAGAAATTAGTGCTCTCATGAGTTGGGGGTGGAAGGAGAGAAAGAGAGGAAAGAGAGATCTTTGCCTTTACTAGCATCCCTCAAAAGAGGACACAAAGAGAAAGTAACTTTCTGCAACTCAATAAGTGGGCCCACTCCATACAGTAAATATGCTAGTAACTCCATCTTAGACTTTTCAGCCTCCAAAACTATGAGAAATAAATGTCTGTTGTTTAGTCATCTAATGTATAGTAGTTTGTTATAGCAGATCAAGCATTCTAAGGCAAATAAATAGTATAAATGCAAGAAATTTTAATTTCAGAACAAGAAATTCTAATTTAAGAACTATTCATAATTCTGATGTGCTAATAATTCAGATTTCAGTCAGTAGTATTAGGACAGTAGCCCTGAACTAACTTACATAGATGCTATACAGAGTAATCTATGAAACACTTGCATTATGCCAGAATTTTTTAAGAGAGAAAGAACTTTCTTTCTTTCTTTCTTTTTTAACTTTTTCATCTGGATTTTGTTCTTCCTCCACTTAGTTATATGTGCAAGGCTGGGGATCAAACCCAGATCCTTTTGCATGCCAGGCAAATGCTGTGCCTCTGAACCAACTCTCTATCCCCAAGCAAGAATATTTTTAAATTGAGTTATTAATATTTTCTAAAAGATTGTAGGTAAAACCTCAACTCAAACCCTAAAAGTTCTTACAAAATTATTAGTAACTCTGAATTTCTATTCATTTCCTCACAAGAATAACCAGAATGTTGCATTTATAGAGAGGCGCCTGTTGCCATGTTGTTTAAGTGCCAAATAGCTTACTTGGTGTCAAAGCAGAACAAAGAATATCATAATTCTTACCTTCACTCTCATGAGTTCTGACCAAGCAGTTGAAGTTAAAGTCCTTATCAGAAGAAAAAATGTTTTGGCTCTACCTCGCCAGAATGAAAGAAGAGTTTCTAGAAGGAAATCTTCTACCTGGCTGGTTATGAGGGAATTGAGACCAATTGCTAGAAATGATAGCACCTGGATTTTGAAATATCTGTCCCCTTCACAGTCTTGTTTGTTTCATATCTGAGGTCTGCCATGTCCACTGGCCAATATAAGTGAAGACTTGAGTCAATTGCCAAAATGGTTCAGGAAGATATACATACAACCAAAACACATCACAGAAATGAAGCCAAGAATTTTAGATGAAAACAGAAAGCTACGGATTTGCTTTTGCCTGAATTAGGTACATAATTTCTTCATCTTGTTACTCTTTGATTTGCCAATAAAGACCTGATAATAAAGTATTCCACAGTGACTCCTATGTTTCACAAGAGTATAATTAGTGTGAAAGGAATGATCAATGAAGAAATAAGATGATTCGTTTGGGAAAAGTCTTTTCTTTAAGAGCATTTATCAACTATATTATGTCATCTGGAAAATATTTTGATGGTTAATTCAGAATTTAAATTCTACAATTAGTTAAAGGTAACCTGGCTTTACCTATTTTTATGCTGAATCAGTTGTTTTTACTTGCCATTATACTTATAAATGATTATCAGTAATGATAATCAAAATGCCTATTGTATGTATACCAAGTGATCACATTGTAATATGTATAATTATTATGCATCAATTAAAATTTAAATGACAGAGGTAGAAATTAGTGCAGTAGAGAACATGAACAGGTTAAATTAATAAGTGAAAAATCTATCTTTGAAAATATCCAAAGATTATTTTTAAATAGGTAGTTAATTTAATCAAAAAGGACAAATTCATACAAATAAGAAATAACAAGGGAGGAATACTGCCACTACACAGAGAACAACTGTAAGAATCTACTTGGTATAAGTTTTTGTAAATCATTTTGGAAATCTAGATTAGATGAATAATTTCTTAGAAAAAGTATAGTTTACAAAAATTGAGCTGGTAGAGACCAATTTCTATAATCAAAGTAGAAAAAATTCTGAAGAAATGGTTCCTCAAAAAAGCATCTAGCTCACATGGATTCATAGAGCAATTTTACCCAACTTTAGAAACCAGATAGTCCTAATGAGACATACATTTCAAATGAAGGGATATTTCCAATATTTTTTTCAGTACTGGGGATTAAATCCAGGGCCTCATGTATATTAGGCAAGCACTACCCTAATAAGTCACATTTTCAGTCCTCCAAATTCTTTTTTTGAAGCAAGTTTAACACTGGTCCATAAATATTATTGGACCAATATCACTTATCAATAGCAACACAAAAATTCTAAATAAAACATTAGCAAAGAAAGCACAAAGCCAAACTATACTAAAAATTATATTCTATGCCAGGAATATTTTTATATTGTTTATTCTGCATTCTGCAATGTGTTTGACTAAGTTGTGTGTGTCAGGTACGAAAGAACTCAACTTGTTCTTAGTGGTCTACCTGTAGTTGTTCTTTTCTTGAAATTCAATTACTAGCATCTACTTGAAAGTCCATACTTTCTACTAAATCTTAGTATTACTCATACTTTAAAATAAAATTATTTCATGACTGACAAGTCTCTAAAATTTAGCAACAGTGATATTTCTCAAAGGGCATCACTTTTAGTAATTATCAGAAAATTGAGCCTATTGATTTCAAAGCAGATTTCTAAAGACATCTTTGCTAAAGAAAGACTGGGAATGATTCAATTGCTAGGTAGTTATAAATTTTATCTTATTTTATAAATATGAGACTAAAATAAAGTGTTAGAAAGAAAAAACATCCCTTTATTCAGTATACTCTTTGACTGTTTGTTTAAAGAAATTATCTGTCTTAGAATCTAAAATAATCAATTAATTAAACCAACAGTACTCTAAATGTCAACCTAATTAAATATCTTACCAATTGATGGTAACATTGAAGCATTATTGCCCTTCCTTTAGGGAGGTAAAATAAAAATTTGTCTATTGGCTTTCATGAGTTGTACCTGTGATATGACGAAGTACTACCTGTGATACGGTGAAGTGCATATAGCAAATGTGTCCAGATTCTACAGATTGGAGTCCCACTTATAAATGTCTGTTGAACAATAATTTAGGATGTGGGTAAGTGGGATAGAAGGTGATTTTGCCTAGCTACATTTAATAAGGAACAAGATTTGTATATCCAATTACTTACCATAAGTACCTAAGTTCAACACTAACCACAGTATGATTCACAGAAGGGCATTTTTCCATGTCTACATGCACCCATTACTGTGCTTTATGGTAACCTAACTTCCCTTCAAGGTTGTTCTTCACAATATAAATCTGTCTTTATTTATATAATACTACTGGGGATAAAAGGAAATGGTAGAACCTCTGTAACTAGCCCAAATACCATTAAGTATATGAAAAAATGTTCAACATCTCTAGTAATCAGATAAATGCAAATCAAACTACCTTGAGATTTTGTCTCCAGTCAGAATGGCAATGATGAAGAATATAAACAGTAACAGATACTGGAGGGGTTTTGGGGAGTTAGGAACACTAGCATGCTGTTGGTGGAACCGCAGACTGGTACAGCCACTCTGGAAAGCAGTGTGGAGGCTCTTCAGAAAACTAGGGATAGATCTACCATATACGACCCAGCTATCCTTCTTCTGGGTATTTTCCCAGAAGAGCTAGAATCAGTACATTCATAGCAGCTAAATTTCCAATAGCTAAATCATGGACTCACTCCAGATGCCCATCAATGGATGAATGGATCAAGAAACTGTGACACACACACACACACACACACACACACACACACTGGCGTTCTACTCATGGCCTTTGCTGGTAAATGGATGGAAATGGAGAAAATCATGCTAAGTGAAATTAGCCAAACTCAGAAACTCAAAGGCCAAATATGTTCTCTCATATGTGAACATTAGCGTAAAACAAAAGAAGGGTTGAGAGTAAGTCAAGCTTGTATAGTAGGTTCAGCAAACTTGATGTAACTTACAACTTGGGGGAAGTCCAGATATGTGGGGAGGGATGTAAATACTGTATGGGTATACTTTACACCCCTGTGATGGTGAATAATACATTTGCAGGCAATAAGACCTGTAATGAATCAAGAGACTGGGTGATTGGCAATGGGGGCTAATTCTGGCTTAAAAATATATGCCTAACACATTGTTACTTTATATTCATTTATGATTGTACAATGACTCAACTACTTAACAAAAAATTAAAAGAAAACCTGTAATGGGAGGAGATAAGAAGCAGGGGGAGTGTGGGGGAAAGAATAGGACCAAATTAGAATGTCAAAACATGTTCATGTATGAATATAAAACAACAAATCCATTCACTATGTGAAAGTATAATGCACCCATAAAAAAGTATGGAATCCCAGACCTTCTGTTCCTGTTAGGACCTGACAACCTCTTAACTTAACTACCTTAACCTTTGTAATTAGCTGCTCTTATAGGACATGCCTAAAGTCTGAAATTGTGCTCTTATTCTGTTCATAATCCATCCCTGCCATGCTTCTTATTCTTAACTGATTTCTTCCAGCAGTACTTCCTTAACCAACTGTTGGCACTTCCATCGTCATCTCATAATCTCCTTGTGGGGAACTCAACCTAAAATACTATTTCCCCTCTAAAATTTAAGAAGTTGCAATGTGCAAACCCCCACTGATTTCCTAGAAAAATGCAAAACTTCTTTAAAGACTCATTCAAAGAACAAGCAATTGCAATTGCCTTGAATAGCTAATTGTGGGAGATAGAATGAATCATTGGGTCGTGATGTCCATCAAGAAATGATTAATCTCAATATGATATCATTCTTTCTGCACATAAGTACATGTGGGTGTGGGACAATGGGAAAATAGACCAAGCTTTTTTCAAGGGCAGAAGAAGGAACACGATGAAGGTAAATTTGTACAGAAAGAGTTTATTAATAAGCTCTTTTAAAAAAATCCAACAATAGAAAAATACGAGTAGGAAGAAGAGAATAATTTAATGATTTCATTCCCTCCAGACTTCCAATTATCTTTTTTTCATTCCACTTGAGGAGAGACATCTATTTTATAGTGTTTACATGGTACAAATCTGGAGAATAAGATGGAGAAATAAATTGTCACTTTGTAAACTTGCATACAAAGAATAGCCAAAAAATATGTTTTAAATAATCTACTAAGTGAGAGTTTAGCTCTGATCTCTGGAAATAGAAGGAAAAAGCTGTAAGGTCTAAGTACACAAAGGAGAAATAGCCATTTAACCATGAAAGACAAACATGGACAACTGCTCTTCAGAAAAAGAGACTATAACTTGGATGAATAGGGTACACTGCCTTGCTTGAATGAAAGTGCTAGTTAGGACAAAAAATGGGTCTGTCTTGTTCACTATTAGGACACTGAAAGCTACCTAAACATACTCATTGAATGGCTTATCATTAATTAATGATGTTTTAACATTAATACTTGTTTATATATTTACAAAGGAGATGTTCCCTATGATTTGGCACACAGCCAGCATTTAAAAATATACATTGAATAAAGTCTAAATATTGGACCTAGGAAACACACCATTTCAAGTATAATTTCACTCATAGGAATAATGGGAACAGATATTTTAAATTATGATTGTCATAAAATTTTTTAGATGTATGGATATGATGGGCTCAATATGAAAAAAGAAAACCTCATTTCCCACAAAATTTATAGAAAATACATACCCTGTTTTAAACATTATGCTAGAAAAGACCTAATACTGACTTTTTATCTTCCCATTTACCTTGAATTGTTAATAGTGGCAGGAGAAGTTATTGTGATCTGAGTTTAAAAAAAATGGGAAATTTTAAAGAATTTTAAAATGATTATAGATTTAATGTCAAAGATATTTTTTCGGACTAAGTGAAATAGGCTTACTAGAATATGACAAGGGAATAGAACAATAAGAAAGAAAATATTTTAAAATACAATATTTGATCACACACACAATATCTAATATATGGGAAGGAGTAGGCATGTTAGGAATTAAGTAGCAATTCGTAGAGATGTATTGGGAAGGAGGGGGAGGGATAGGGTGGGTAATTGGGGCTTTGGGGGTAAATCTAATTTTCAGAATTTATATATATTATATTATTTCGTTAGAAGCAAGTATGATTGTTCAACAAATAAATTTCTTAATAAAATAAAAAAGAACAAAATTATATTCCTAAAAGAATTTAAAGGCACCCTATGTCCTAAATTGATCTGTAAGATACAAAAATATATTTCTTTCATCTCCTTCCGGGTCTCCATATTATGCTACCTACTCCATAATTTCTTCTGGAAGGTTCCATGTTTTTAAGCTCTTTTTGTTGCAATTTTGATACTTTTTACTGGATATGTACACTGCCACATTAACAGTATATATGGCCCAATCTGGAGAGAATTTGACAGTCAATATACCAACGCACTGAAAGACTTCCCATAATGTTTTCTTCACTCCATATTAGGAGAGACATTTGCATAATGTGGTATGTTTCTGGTGAATGGAATTCAATCTCAATAGATGTCTCAAGATATGTCCATTTTTAAAAGAAGGAAACTGAATCATAATATATTAAGTAACTTGTTCACATGGACTATTTCACACCAACCCTGGGCGGTAGCTCCTATCAGCCTTGTAAGGATGAGAAAGCTGGATCTCAAAAAGGATGACATTTTTTGTATTTTCTCAAATATGTTGGCCATTTCAGATGGCATTTTTCAAAAGGTCATTATAAAAGAGCTTTATAAAAAACTGTATTATTAAATTTTCTCCTCTTAAAATAGGCATCATCACCTCTTCTTGTTTAATCAAAATTGTTACTAGAACTAATTAATTAATTCCTTCTTGGAGAGTTCAGTTGATATGCTTGGCTTCTTTTTGAAAATTATAGTTGTCAATGCTGGCTTTCTGCCAGCAAGAAGAAAACAGAAAGGAAAAAGGATAAGGAGGAGAGGAAGAAACAAATACAGGGTTCTCATGAAAGTGAGACACACTATTAAACAAAACTGCCTTGGGTGTCAGGTTGAGAATTTTCTCCAAAGAATCTGAAGGCTTGGTCCTCTTCAGTCTTGAGAGCAAGAATCAAGAAATTAAGTGATAGATAATTGACACATTTTGGCATTTACCATCAGGTCTCCACATCCACCTCTTCAATCAACAGTGGCTTATAAACATTTTTAAAAAATATTCTTTGTATTGAATGTGTACAAATTTTTCCCTCATCATTACTCCTAAACACTATAGTACAACTACTTATATACCATTTACATTATATTATACATTATAGATAATTTAGAGGTGATTTAAAACATATTTGAAGATGTGTGTAAATTATATGCAAATACTACACAATTTTATTTAAAGGGCTTGAGCATAATCAGATTTTGGTATCCACAAGGTGGTCGTGGAACTAAGACCCTGCAGATACTGACAGATGCCTGTATCTTATTTCTAATCTTAATTAGACAAAAACATCCTTGCTCCTAAGAAAAATTTTATCATACATTCCAATTGAATGAATATCAGGTCTCAGACTACAAACAGTTATTGTAGGTCAATCAGCAGA
>PVKS010050082.1:0-11701 GCA_004027875.1 Aplodontia rufa
TGAGTCTCTGAGTTTGGGATATTTCACTTAGCATAATTCTTTCCATCTCCATCCATTTGGCTGCAAATGCCATAATACCATTTTCTCTAATAGCTGAGTAGTATTCCATTGTATATATGTACCCAAGTTTTTGAATCCACTCATCGAGTGAGAGGCATCTGGGTTGGTTCCATAACCTAGTTATAGTAAATTGAGCTGCTATAAACATTGATGAAGCTGTATCTATATAATATACCGATTCTAGCTCTTTTGGGAAAATACCCAGGAGTGGGATAGTTGGGTCTAAGGCGGTTCCAGCCCTAATTTTTTGAGGAGTCTCCACGCTGCTTTCCAGAGTGACTGTACCAGTTTGCAGTCCCACCAACAATGTGACAGTGTTCATCTTTTCCCATAGCCCCTCCAGCATCTGGCATTGTTTGTATTCTTCTGACAGAAGTGAGGTGGAATCTCAGTGAAGTTTTGATTTGCATTTCTCTTATCGCTAATGATGTAGAGCATTTTCTCATATGTTTATAGGCTTTTTTAACTTCCTCCATTGAGAAGTTTCTTTTTAGTTCCATAGCATAGCCCATTTATTGATTGGATTATTTGGGATTTTGGTGTTTAGTTTTTTGAGTTCTTAGTATATTCTGAATATTAGCCCTGTGTCTGAGTTGTAGCAGGCAAAGATTTTCTCCCATTCTGTAGGTTCTCTCTTAACACTTTTGACTAAATCTTTAGCTGTGCAGAAACTTTTTAGTTTAATTGCATCCCATTCATTTATTCTTAAAAACATAAAGCTTATATACGAAAATTCATTTTCCTTATACACAGAGTATACATGCTATAAGATATTTTGGACTTATTGATGTATTTTAGTTATTTTCCATTTTAGAAACTTACCATTATTTATTCTTTTGCAAGGAATAAATATTTAAAATCAACATAAATGCATCTGTTAAAATTATATGATCTTTTTACAAATATTTTCCTATTCATTTGCCTCAGCTGAATTTCTTTGAAATAGTTCATAGCAAACTAAAGCCTTATCTTTTCTTTCTACCATCTGGTCAGTACTTTTCTTATTTTCATTTTATCATCTCAATCGAACATACAACAGGAAATTACATCCATGCTGCTGGTGTATTATTTGTAATAACTGAGGCTAGCATAAATGAAGCAAGAACCTTCAGGTCAATTGAAAATAAGTAATATTCACAGACATATCACAATCTGAACAAACACCTTTCTGCTTGAAAATAATGCTTTGTCATGATGAAAGTAAGAAGATGTCACAAGTAGCAATTTCCAGAAATTAAACCTGGCCCTCTGAGGAATCCTGCTCTTTTGCTTAATTTCTAATCAGAAAACTATAGTTTTAAAATGCCAGATCATGGTTGGTTCACTACTATTTTTAATGAGCTTATAGTAAATCCATTATCACTTTTATCTACTCAGGCTGTCCTCCTTCCACTAAGTTCACTGTTACGAAATAAATAAAGTCACCAGGGCATGGTGGTGCATGCCTGTAATTCTAGCAACTCACAAGGCCAAGATAGGAGGATTGCAAATGCAGGACCAAACTCACCAACTTAATGAGGCCCTAAGGACTTAGGAAGACCCTGTCTCAAAATAAACTATGAGAGCTAGAGAGATGGCTCAGCTGTTGAGCATTTGCCTGGCATGCATGAGGACCCATGTTCAATCCAGCATCACATACTCAACTAAGTGGAGGAAAAATAAAAACCCCATGAAGAAATAAATTTACTCTCACTCTCTTTAAAAATAAAAATAACTAGGGTCTAGAGTGGTGGCTCAGCAGTTGGAGCACTTGCCTGATATGCACAAGGACCCTGTTGGAACCCCAGTACCACATACACAATTAAGTGTCAGAAAAACAAAGGCCAGATGAAAATATAAATAAAATTGATACTCTCTTTTCTTTCTCTCTCCCTCCTTTAAAAAAATAAACACATAAAGCATGACAAAAGGGCTAGGGATATGAATCAGTGGTTAAAAGCCCCTGGGTTTAATCCCTAGTACCAAATAATAATAATAAATAAATAAATAAAATTAATGTAATGTCCACTCCTACTAGAAATAAGTGATTTTAAAGGAAGATTAGGTTTTATGTAAAAATCTAATAAATAAAATTGATAGGATACTGATTGTTAAAATCTGAGGCCTACAAAGGAAAATGAGAGGTCATCATCCTAGATCCTTCCTGAGAGTATTTTTGAGAATTAAATCTGACAGAGTAGCTAGAGAATTTTCAGAAGGTCAAAGACTTTGGACTGTCCAGATCCATCTCCAAAAGTCATTGCAGTTCTTGATTATAGCAGGAAACAAAGGGCCTGTAGCTGCTAATATGCTACTGTGCTTGCTCATGTGGACAAAATCACAGAAAAGACCACACAGAATTACACTAGTGAATTTCCTTATTTTTTCTTAGAACATTGGGGAAAATTTCAGAGTACAGGAACATCATTAAATTCAGAAACCATACACTGCAGCTAATTTACTAATACACCATGAAGTACTGTGATAAATTACTTCAACTAACTGGTACTTGTCTAATTAAATGAACAAAATACATTCTGCAATGTAGTGGCTTTGAAGATTTATGGCAGTTGTTTGCATGTTAATTTGCCAAATTTCCTTAAGTGACTCTGGATCTATTTGCTCAATTTATGTTAATCAGCCACACCCTAAGTTCTCATGTTTCCAATTCTATGTTTTTTCCAATCAAAAACTCGGCCACTTTTAATCTCGACAAGTTCCCTCATGTATTCATGTGGAGGCAATGCACAAGTTGCAAATTCACAGCTACAGGCTGTAAAATGATGGAAGAGGCAGAGTTGACGTTAAGAGTTTAGTTGGGATGCCATGAGTTCTGCACACTAAGATTATTAACAGAAAATGTGCAGTGCTTTCTGGCCCCATTTCCTACTCCCTGACAGAGACTGATGCCTGATATGGATCAATGTATCAATCAGAGACAATTCTTAAGTGAAAATGGACAAGGAGAAAAAATATTACCTTCTCAATGAGATCTATGCAGTCTTGCAAATCCATACCAAAGTCAATGAACACCCAGTCAATTTCTTCTTGCCTGTATTCTTCTTGCTCCAAAATAAACATGTGTTGATTGAAGAACTGTTGTAGTTTTTCATTGGTAAAATTAATGCAAAGTTGCTCAAGGCTATTGCACTTCAAAGATATGAATGGGTAAGAAAAAGAAGTAAAAATAAGAGTTCTACTTGCAAGAATACACATTAAAGAGAAAATCAGAACCAGTATCATATGATGGCAAAATAGATCTGGACTGTAACAAATTCTCAAAGTCTGTCTCCTTCAGATATATTTACAAACTAAAGATTATTACAATAAAATAATACTTAATAGAATTATAATCTAAAAAATCACAAAGAATCTATCTCTTTACCTTTACTGAAGGCTGAATTAAAGAATTAAATTCTTGACACTAATTCTAGTAATAATAATTATTATTAACATTGATTGTAGCTTTTTCAACTCATATAGTTCTTGAGGTTTGCATACAATCATTCTTATCATGTTTTGACCATATTTCCCCATGTTCAAGTGACATTTTTAGTCTGTTTAAATATACATTGACTTCATGTTTATCACAAATACTTACATCAAAGATTTCAAAACCAGTGATGTCAAGAATACTAATGAAGAATTGCTTTGACAGTTTAGCATCCAGGACCCTGTTGATACGTGCCACCAGCCACTTAAATATCCTTTCATATATTAACTTGGACAAGGTACCAACCACACAGGTTACCTAGAAGTCATATTGAAAATACTACTTTATCTGACAACAGTGTTCATTTCAATCCTTAAAATCTATCAGGAAATACCATCTAGTCAAATCATGATGTATTTATTGACCTTCTGTGGTTCTATTATTCTGAATACAGTAAGAGCAAAGCAAGAAAGAATCAAGAAAGGAATGGAAGGAAAATGAAGAAGGATGGAAGAAAATAGTGAGCTAGCTTGCTGCCTTCTTACCAAAAGCACAGGCCACAGAAATCATATTTCTATTAAAAACTTACTAAATAACCTGGGTAGGGTATGGCTATGTGCTCTTAAATATTAAAGTCTTGCTATGCAGTGTGGTCCTGAGACCAGCAACATCACATTATTTGGGAGCTTGTGAGAAATGCAAGATATCAGTCCCAGGGGCTGGAGCGGAGGCTCAGTGGTTTTGGCGCTTGCCTGGCAAGCATGAGGACTGGTGTTGGGATTCCCCAACATGAGGCCCAGCTGGCTTGTAAAAGAATTGGTGGTAAACAACTCTAAGGGGTTCAGCTGGCTTGTAATTAGCAAATTGCCTGACTGCATGACTAAGCTATTTGGCCACTCATTTGTTACAATTGGAGAAATGTGTTTGCACTGTACCCCTATTGGTTATTGTAATGGATAAATAGAGTAACCACTAGTCAGGTAAGGAAGCAGCCAAAGAAGCAGCAACCAAAGAAAAAAGTAATCAATGGAGAAGCAGCAGCCAGAGAAAAGCAAGCAAGCAGCCCTGTCCTGAAGGAAGAAAGCAAGCAAGCAAGCAGCCAGAGAAAAGCAGAGAAGACGCATAGAACCGGAGAGATCAACAGCAGTAGAAGATGCAGGTCCCGTGTTCCGGCCACCGGTGTTCGCCCCCTTGTTCCCGGCTCCCCGACCCTTCCTGACTAGGCCCCTCGGGGGATGGCCCAGGTCCGCTGGGTAGTTCTGCCTGCTCCTCGCTCTGGAGTGCTGTGGGGAGCGACTCCTTGCCCCAGCCCTGTCCTAACTCAGCCCCTCGGGGGACGGCCCAGGTTCGGGTCATTCTGCCCACTCCTCGCTCTGGAGTGCTGCGGGGACCCACTCCTTGCCCCATCCCTGCCCTAACTCCACCCTCAGGGGACGGCCCAGGTCCACTGGGTCGTTCTGCCTGCTCCTCACTCTGGAATGTTGCAGGGAGCGACTCCTCTCCCCCGGTCCCCAGCCCTGTCCTGTTGGCGCCCGGTTCCCAGTGTCCTGCCGGCCCCCAGGGAATGGCTAAGGTCCGCCGAGGTCATTCCGCCCACTCCCCGCTCCAGAACCCTGCGGGGAGCGACAGACCTGGGTTCAAACCCCAGCACCATGTACAAAACTAAGTGTTGGAGCAACTAAGGCCATGTGAAAAACTAAATAAAGTTGTTTAAAAAAAAAAAGATATCAGTCCCAGTCCCAGACTTACTGAATCAGATTCTGTACCCTAATACTATCCCTCACTACTGCCTATTGTCAAAAACTCTCTGCTTGAGCTAACTTTAGTTAGGTAACCTTACCTTACTTGCTCTGACTAGCCTAGTTGCAGCAAGAATCACTTTAGAGAAATTGTCCCCAACCTTGATATCCAAACATGTTCTTCATGGCCACATTTTATGTGTAAATTCTTTGTCTGCAAAAAACTGTTAGGCCAACTTAACAAGAATGTCCCTACCCTTGAGATCTCCTCTTACTAATTTTCCATCTACTGACCTCTGCCTGCTGCTCTTTGCCTATAAATCCTCATTTGTCCTGGTTGTCTTTGGAATTAGGTCCAATGTCTCTCCCCTGTTGCAATAGTCTTCCCTACCATTTTTTCTTTAACCCTACATACAATAATGTTTGAAAAGTATTGTAGATTTCAAATCTGTAATCCCTAAACTTTGTTCTGTTACTACTGCTACTGCTGCTTACAAATTGTGTAAATTTTGGCAAATAATCAACCCTTTCTGGGATGTAGCACCTTCTTGCAAATAATGAATTTGAAGGTGCTTTCTATCCTGGTTTGAAATTCTTCATTATATAAGTTTCCAGTGTGGCCCTCATCTTCTTGAAGGGAGAATGGCTTTTTGTAACATCATTCTGGCTCAGATTCTCCCACAGTCAAAGTGAGGCTGACTGTCCCTTCCATGGAGAGCTGTGGCACAGGCTGTCATGAAACCTTCCAGGGTCAGATCCAATCTGTGTGCCTGGATGATGCCACAGAAATGCAGATCATGCTTCCACAATGTAAAAGTGCTGTTGTGGTAGCAAGTTTCTGACAGACTCCAAGGAGCGAATATCAGTTGGAAACGCTCCAAGCCAGGAAAGAGAATGTGCTTCAAAGTGTAAAAGCAAAACAGGCCTATCACATCCCTCCTTCTGCCCAGGACAGACGACAGAGCAAGACCATTTGAGATCTGGTAATAATTTAGTTGTGAGTCACCCACTATAATCAGTTACCTTGAGTCAATTACAAGAATCCAAGGCTGGACAACATCAGTTCTTAACTATGAGCATCAAGAGCGCATCATACAAATAAAGTATCAGGAAGATGTTGATCTGTTAACACCAAGGAAATCACCCTGTCTACAGCAGTCAGTTTGAAACTCAATAAGAAAGAAATGACTAACTAGCTTATATCCTTTTCATTTTTTAAATATTCAAGAAGTGTTTGGTCAGGTATGGGGAGTGGCAAAGAAACACAGGAAGATGTAAGCAGAGGGAGACTGTTATGGTTTTGATATGAGGTATCCCCCAAATCACCTATGTTAATACAGAAATATTCAGAAGTGAAATTGCTCAATTATGAGTGCTGTAACTTAATCAGTCCACCCTAGTTTGAATGGCTGGATACTGTAGGTAGGATGGGTATAACTGAAGGAGTTGGGCCACCAGGAATATGCCTAGAAAGGTGCATCTTCCCTGTAGCCTGTCTGTCTGGCTCTCTCTCTCTCTCTCTCTCTCTCTCTATCTCTTTCTTTTCTTTCTCCTTCTCAGAGTCCAGTAGCTGAGAAGCTTTCCTCTACTGCTTCAACATGATGTTCTACCTCACCTTAGTCCCAGAGCAATAGAGTTGGCTGACCATGGAGACTGAACCTCTGAAACTGTGAGCCAAAATATACTTTTTCTCCTCTAAGTTATTCTAGTAGGGTGCTTTGGTCACAGAAATGAAGAGCTAACACAGAAATACAGTATGAAGTCTGCTGAGTAAATTAATGAAACCTATAGGCCAATATACTGCTGAATAAGTAAATCACTCTACTTATTTTCACATTTTCTCTCTATGAATGAGGAAGGAACTAAAAATACACTTCCACAGTTCAGAAGTAAATTGACCCATTTCTTAACTCTCTTAAACATAACTTCAGGGGCTGGGGCAGTGACTCAGCGGTTATGGCGCTTGCCTGGCATGCACAAGGACACTGGTTCAAACCCCATCATGTACATAACGAAGTATCAGAGCACAAAAGCCATATGAAAAACTAAATAAAATTGGTTCTATTTCTCTCTCTGTCTCTCTCTCACTGTCCCTCTCTCTTTAAAAAAATCATAACTTCACAGAAGACTGATTGCTATAGGAAAATAATGCATGATACAAAACAACAAAAATAAACAAAAATGAAATGAGATTGAATAGTCAAATTTCAGCCACTTTGATTCTTAACTTTCTCATTTGTAAGAAACAATAGAAATATATATATCTCAGCGTTTTTTTTAAGAGATTCAATAATAATAGGATGTAAATTTCATAGCACAACACTTGGAATTGGTTTCTAATAAATGTTAGTTTTGCCTTTCCATCCCTTTTCCATTCATTATCACTTCTTCATACTTACCTCAGTATTTACTAGCTATGTCACCTTAAGCAGCTAAGCTTTCTAAGAATCATTATCTTTAATTGTGTGATGGAAATATTAATAAAATCTGCCTTTCTCACTTGCTATTAGATTGAATCAGATACTTCATACAAATCCCTTAGCACAGCATTCGTTGTAAGTAGTCAGTGCTTACTGTCAATTATTATTGCATTGCCATCACTATTAATCCTTTTTAAATTATATTCATTTATTTATAATAGAAATGATTATAACTCTTATGGAATCATAACAGACAAGACCTGAATAACCTTTACTTTTGATAATTAAATAAAGAGTTTCTTAACTTGAGATAAGTGCATTTGGAAGGCAGGGGACATCTTCTGTTTGTCATAGTAACTGAGAATGCTACTGGCATTTAATACCTGTGGGGCAGGGATGTCAAACATCTACAAAGTATAGCACACTCTTGTCCATGAAAATTGTCTCATCTTAATAAATATTTACTTCTCCATTGAGAAACAAAAAAAAATCATTCAACCTCTTCACTGCTCAGAGATATGAAGGTATTTGACCAAGGTATCAAAATGATGTAGCATTAGAATTAGAGCTAAATTATAGACTGTAAATACTACAGGAATTTTCCCCATCTTTTGAAGATGTCATCAACAAAATATACACACATTCTTAGTAGTGGCAATTGTCTCTATAAAGTCAGTTAACTTCCTAAGAAAATCCTTATAGTATTCTTTCTTGCTGTGTTCTCCAGGAAAGAGAGAAGAAAAATGATGTTCATATTTCATGTTGAGCAATAATATATTAGCTTGCATAGAGTTCTAGTAAAGGCTGGAATGGTAACTCAATCCCCTAGAACACAATATTAAAGGAGCGAAGGTATGATTTCAGCCCTCCTATAGGTTCATTAGGTTTATAAAAAGAAAGGCCCTGTTCTATAATCATAGCATATCATGTATATGAATGTTATGGTGAATGTCTAAGAAAGCAGGAAACTGCCAAACATTTCTAACCCCAATGTCAAGAAACAGCTCAATTATGGCCCTGTTGAACATGATTCCATTTCCACTCAATGTATTTTAATGTTTGGGGAATAATTATTGGTTTCAGAGAACTGTACTAGATGCTGGGGTACTAAAATGAATTAGACATAGTCCATGGCCTCAAAGTATTTAGGTCACCAGGAAGGACAAAAATATAAGCAGATGGCTTCAATATAGTATAATTATTATAGTGGAGATTGAATTATTGGTTTAAAAAATAAACTAAGCTATAAAATTTATTTTGTTTAATTGATTAAATGTTTTAAATAGCATAGACAAATAAGATGCCTCAATATAACAAGGGAAACAGTTCGATGAAGTCAAAATAACTATTTTCTATTCCAAATGCTTTCATTTGTTAATCTCACTTTCAGATTTAAAATGTTCATGACGATTTTGCATGTCATGTGAATACTAGCTGAGCGTCCTTTGGAATGTTAGCTGTACTTTTTTAAGCCTCAGTTTCCTCAAATGGAAAAACATAGTATTCCTGCCTACTTATCTCTGAGTATTTTAAGAATGGAAGAATAAATACCTCTGAATGATTTATACATATTACAGAAGACAGAGACAACTATCACTTCACTGTACCATTTTCTCTTTCAGACAATAATTTGACTAATTCTTACCAATAGAATATGATGAGTGTGATATCCCCTCTACTCTGATACAGGTAAGATGGTTATGCTTCCTCCACAGAATATCTTTGCCCCCTGCAGCAACTTTGGAAGCCACATGTACTAGATGGGATAACTACAAAATGGATGAAAGCTTTAAAATATGTATTGGACTTTCTTAAGTAAAAAATAAATCTTTTGTTAACACTGAGATTTGTGTGTGTGTGTGTGTGTGTGTGTGTGTGTGTGTGTCAATTGTAGCATGGCCTGTATCATACTGACTAATACACATAGCAGCTATAAATTATTATTTTTAAATATATCATCACATATAACTGATCACATTACCTAAAACCCATGGGAATATTTATTGCATTAAGAGAAGGCCTCAAGATGAGCAGTCCTCAGAACGCTTGTTATTCTATCATCATAGTAGTCTTTTGGCTGCTAAATAAAATATACATAGCCTTCCATATCTCACGTCTGTTCTCAATTCCCTGTCCCTTTAAGTACTAACTTCAACATATGTTCTGAAACCCTCAACTAATGTGTCACCATGTGTCTGTTATTCTAAAGAAGTCACTACTACCAAATAGTGAAGAAATGCCAATTTATCAATTTTATTCATATCAAGAATACTAGTTATGAAAGCTTCTTAATTGGACAATCAAGATGTTGATTGCAACACATGAAGGGTTTGCCTGCATCTGCAAAGAGACTTGTTACCTAAGGGAAAAACTGTCAAAATGTGTATTTCAGAATAGAAAGGCTCTTAATTGATGAGAATTTACTATGGTGTAAATATGATCATAGTAAATACTCATCATAGGAGCTCTCTTTTCCTTTTTTATAGAAGCCCTTATAACAGACATTCTTAATAGTTGGAAAATATGTAAGTATAATATATATACAATGAATACAAGATCATGTGATTATAATTCCCTTGAAATGTCATCCTACCTATTTTATATTTTGACTTCTGGTAATATATTCATTACCAATTTCGATTTTAGGATGGATCAAGCCCTTCACCAACTCTGAAGAGTCAATGCCCATGAGGAAAGCAGCTTTGTCAGCACCTAATCATCAGAAAGGAAGGAAGAAAAGGGTGAGAAGGAAGAAAACAGAATCAAACTTCATTGCATTATAGCTAGCACATTACCCAAAGGACTGGAGTGTTTAAATCAATGTATCAAGATCGATTGTGTCTTTAAAATAAATGTCTAAACTTGAAAATTTAAAATAATCTGTTTTTTTGCAGATGCAAATCAAAGCTGCATTGAAATCCCACTTAGAATGGCTATGATAAAAAAAGACAGAGAATAACAAGTGTTGGTGAAGGCGAAGAACATTGGAATTTTCATTCTCATATACAGTATAGCCACAATAGTTTGATTATTGCTCAGTAGTTAAATACAGAGTCACTGTATGACTTAACAATTTCATTCTTAAGTATGTACCCAGGAGAAATGAAAACATATTTACATACAAAAAATTGTATGTAATATTTCTATCAGCCTTATTTATATAAGTGAAAATCAACAGATGAATAAACAAAATGTGATATATTCATAACATGAAATATTACTTGGCTATTACATGGTGAAATTTAAAAACATTATACTAAGTGAAAGGCATGTATTATATGAACTGTCCAGAATGAACCAATCCACAGAGACAAAAAGTAGTCTTGCGGTTGTGAAGAGCTGGGGAGAAGAGAGAATGGGGAACAATTATTAATTGGTACAGGGTTCTCTGGGGAAGATGAAATATTCTGAAATTAGATAATGATGATAGTTGCACAACATTTTGAATATACAAATAGCTGCTGAACTATACAATTTAAAAGGGTAAATTTTATGGAATGTGAATTATATCTCAATTTTTTTTAAAAAAATCTATTTCTTTATAGTATTCCTCTTTTGAAAAGAACTGTTTGTGTGCAGGACATGGAAAATATCATCTTTAGTATTTATTTCCTCCTCCTATGTATATGCTTGTAGATGGTTTCAGTGAAACAAGGGCTTGGACCATGTAATTTTGATCATTCAAAGCAACCACCATTCTCCCAAGTCTGGACACCTTCACAATATCAAAAACCTTTCCTTTTCCTGTGTAGTCTGTTTACTCCACTGTGCCCTCTGCTGCCCAACAGGAACATATATACTCCACAAAATTAGTTTTATAAAACAAAACTTCAAATTTCTTTTTTTTTTTAATTTTTTATTTTTGAGCAACCTTACAAGATTTTAACAAAATAATATAAAATGTGTATAAAATGTGTATATATTCTGGATATTGCAATTATCCCCAGGAGTGCCCCCCCAATTACCCTCCCTTATCCCTCCCTTCCCCTTCCCATTATAACTCTAAAAAAGTATTAGATTGTAAAGCATTACATCTTATCTGGATTTAACTCATGTTACTAGACCAACTT
>PVKS010050083.1:0-11696 GCA_004027875.1 Aplodontia rufa
CATATGCAAAAGACCATGAGTCTCACCTGTGGGAGCAGCTCCTTTGTCCCAGAGGCGGAAAACTAAGGACTGCAGGTAGACATAGGTGGGAACTAGAAAGAATTTGCCACCCTATTTTACATAAACTTTAACCAATAATATTGGTGCTTAGTTTCAATGCCTGCTTTACATAGAGTTTAACCAATGATGTTGGAGCTTTTCTCAATGCCTTCTTTACATGAATCTTAATCAAGGCTCAGACCCAAAACAATATAATCCCTGGCCTAACATACTTCAGACGGTGTCGGGCTTCCAGGTACCCCTCTGCCTTGCAGAGTCTCTGCTCTGCTTTTTAAAATAAATCCTACTCCTTGTATTCTTCCCTTCTGAGGTTGTCTGTGGATTTTATTCTTCAAATTCCCAAGACAAGAATCCAGAAGATTGGTGCTGAATTCCCGGGGTGAATGTCCACACCAAGAGCTATAATGCAGCATTTACCAATAGCAGGGAGAAACCAAGCTCTTAGCCGGGGTGCTACTAATACTGCTTTGGCCACAGAAACTTGCAGCCAGCCCAAATTCCCAGTTTTAACTGGCAATAGCTGCAAACACTAGAAGCAAGCTATTTTGGCTGCTGGAATCTGTAGCCAGCCCAGACTCCATTTGCCAAAGGGAGCAGAGAATCCAGCCTCATCTCAAAACCCTTGCATCACTGACCCTGAATTTCTGCCTCCTTGCCTCCATAACTTCGACACAATGAGTATCTGTTGCTTACAGTTGTCTAGTTTGTGGGAAATTATTACAGACGAAACAGGAAATAAACATACCAGCTCTTTCAAATACTTTTTGGAAATGAAGCTTCGTCATTAACTCCATACTAGATAAGAGAAAATTTAGTGCAATTTATAATGTGATATGAAGCAAGTTTTCTCTAAAAAGAAATCATGTCTGACCAATCCATTCAACAAATATTGATCCATTCAACAAACATTGAAGGAGTGCTCTCTGTCAGTCACTATAATAAATGCTAGAGATGAATCCGTTTCCTAGAGGATCCCATATTCTAATTTTACTAGAAATCTTTTCTGGGGCAGGAAGTCCTTATAATAAGCAACTAAATGAGAGGCATCTGGTGACCCTAATTCAGTTAGATTTTTAAATGTCTTGCAAAACTTCCATGCAAGAAAAATATTCAAAGCGGAGGTAGACAGGTATCAGAGCAGTGCTTGGTTTTGTGGATAAATAAGCAGCTCGGAAAAAGGAATCAAAAAGGAATCAAATACAGTGCTTGCCTGGCATGCGCAAGTACACAGGTTCAAACCCCAGCACCCCACTTACACAACTAAGTGTCAGAGCAACGAAAGGCATGTGAAAAACTCAATAAAAATTGATTCTCTCTGCCTCTGTCTCTCTCTCCCTCACTGTTCTTAAAAAAAAAAAAAGGAGGAATTTGAGAAACCGAAATGAACAAATACTTTTCACTATGGGAAGGTATAAAATAAAAATTATCAGAGGATGAGTTCTATGACTCAAATTCTTATTTTGAAACTCTTTGGAACAAAGAATACATGGTGACATTTCTAAGCTGCTGCTATGGGCCTCAAACAATGAGATGCTCAGTTGATATTGATGAACCCCCAGGGATGGATGGAGAAATGGTCAAGGATCTTTAGGATCAGATAGGACAAAAAGGACCACACAGGTTTCTGGGAAGTGCTTTGCTCTACGATCCGAAGTTCATTCCAATCCAGTCCACCTGTGCAGTGCCCACAAGTACTTTAAAATGTAGGACATCATTAACTAGGCAATTGGAACCAAGAAATAGAAACATAACTAAAACTTAAAACAACTCTGTGGTGATCATGTTGGCCCAGCTGGGTTTAGATTCACCTCTCTGCAGCCCCTACCAATGCACCCTGAGCAAAGCACCCTAGAGGCACAGAGATCTACCCCGTAGGGACAGAGTGAACAGAGGGCACTGTGTAGAGAAATGTAAAACACACGGTCTGGTTGGCCAAGGTTGCATGCACTGAAAGGATGGGGTGATCATCGCTGATTATGCTATGAGATCCTAGTTAGAATGGAAGGCCACCTTTGAAGTCCCTTCTATGTGTGCGTGTGGTATACATGTATATAAAGAGCAGATGTTCCATGTATGTCTATTGGCTGATTATTAATTGAAAAAATACCACGAAGCAAACAAAAGATGAGTGGCTTCATCAAGCTGATAGTCAATTTAAGAAACTTGTTAATCATACCCTTCATTCAGATTGACCACAGAAACAGACTCCAGAGGGCATTCCGTGGAAGTGAGCTGTGTAAGTTATTGCAGGAAGAAGTGGGGGGGAGAGACGGGGGAGAGAAGTTTAAAGGGGTTGGGGACGGGGATGAGGAAATTTAATGCTAGCATTTGGAAGATTTCACTCAAAATATTTTTTTAAAAAAACTTACATAAAAAATTCTGTGTTTTGACTTATGCAGAATCTCTGAATATTTTCCATAAAACTACCATTTTAAACTTTAAAATTTTTCTTACCTCTTAAATGTACTGTTTTCATGTGAGTTAATTTTTTTAAATATACAAGATGCACAGTGAAAGTCCCTCTTCCATTTCTGTCCCCAAGCATAATATATGTATGTGCTCATTTTTAAAAAATTTTCCATGAAAAAAGGGTATTCTGCATACCACACTCTGCCCTGATTATTTTCCCTTCAAAATCTTTCTGTATTTGTGCATAAATATGTCTCCACTAGTTTTAATACTCTATGGTATTTTATTGGTCAGGCACAGTATAATTTATTCAACAAGACTATGGTGATGAACACTAAGTTATGCTAAACTTCTCCATTTTTATAAACCAGGTTTCATTGAATAAATACTTCTGTGTGAGTACACATTTTGGATAAAAATTTCTAAAAGTGGAATTATTGAATCCAAAAAAATGTGAATTAATTTTTAATTTAAATAAATGGCACCCAATTGCCTTCTGCAGTGGTGTTAATTTATACTCATGCAATGCCATAATTTTTTTTCTAAACAATTATTTTTCCACCAGTCTAGCACTGAACCCTGATATATTCCTGTGGTGATGACCCATCCCCAAAGCTGGTCCTTGCTGCACAATGTTTACGGAAAATGGCTCAACTCCACAAGACAGGGTAAAAGGGGTTGGTGGACATTTGTCCTCATCATTAGCATCTACTGTGCTCCTGAAAGGAAGTGTCATTTCCCTTGACCTTGTTTGATAAGACTCCCAGCCGAGATCCAGGCCCGTGTGCAGCTTGAGGAATGTTATTTGATGTTGATGATAATGATAAATGGCATTTTAATTTACTGAGAGAGCAATTCAAGTTGCAGAAATCTTAGAGTCTCACTTACAATAATACCCCACAAACAACAGCTTACCCTTGATACCCTTTTCACAAGCGGCTAATATAAATACTTTTAATATAACAGTTGTGTTTAAAGAGTATTAACTTGATATTAGGTATGTATTTTTATAACCCTCAATTTCCTCTGGTTTCTTAGGAAGGAAAACACAGATTTGCATTTGATAAAATATTTCATCCTCTATTTCCTTTGCTCTTTCTGAAACACAAAGTATATTTAATGAAACCCAAACCCCCTGTTAAAAAATAAGAATGAATGGGGTCCCCCAAAGTGATTTATCTCCATCACTTGAGGGACTCATACATCATTTGCCGTCATGATGGCAGCCACAGATACCAAGATAATATTGTGTGAGATGATTTCTGACATACTGAGCAAGCCACGGGTGCCTATGAGTGAAATTTTATATCGGGTCCTAATAATTCATATAATCATGAAAACATTTTTTTTCTATGATTTCCTAGCTGAAGTCTGGGCTGCAGAGAAGGCTGATTATGCACCTTGAGTCCATTTGCTTTGTCATCAAAGGCTCAGCAGATCACGTCCCCTTTCATGGTGAAGCTATGTAACTGCATGTAGAACAAACTGCTGCCCGTTGAAAGAAATCCAAAATCCTAATGCTTTGGTGGGTGGAAATAGAGGGGAGGTATCCAACTTCAGCAACCACTGGTGTAAACAGACCAGAGTAGGTGAATTTACTTTCAAATGACAGGTGACTCATTGACCCTTCCTCAGCTTGGAACACACATACCTGGATCTCATGCTAAAGTGGGGAAGTTGAAAGAGATTTGTTATATAAGCCTTTTTTAAAAAAAATTCCACACTGAGTGAAAGAGATAAGCTGAATATAACTCAGAATATGTCTAACACAAGAAGAGAGAGGTTGGGAAAGGCACATACTACCGTAAGGAAAAAGCAAAGCAAAAGATAGTTAGATCCTGGGAGAAAAGACAAGGAAATGTTAAGGAAATTAGGGAAACATCATAGACTGCAGGGTAGAATGGGCCACATCTAAATATTAAGAATCACATTTTAAATATATGTCTTAAAAACATCAAGTCTAAACAAAATGTTAAATTTTGTGAAATTACAGAAATTAAGTCCAAGCTAAGATGGGGAGAGTCAGGAGATTTAAAGAAGAGCTGAAGCTTTCTAGAACCAACAGTTTTATATTTTTTTAGAAAAAAAAATCAACCTCATATCTTCTTTTTTCTAAATTAAATGAAATTGAGGGAATTACTTGTAAGAAACACATTATTTCACAAAGCACATCAGATAAGGAAGCTCAGATGACTTGAAATAAATTATACAGAGTTTTCTATTATTTCACCACGAACCCAGAAGGAGGTAAATGGAGCACAGAAAGAGTGGGAAAGGGGGGAGGTTCAATGAAGAACTGTTTACATAAGCTATGGAGCCAACTAAGTTGCCCTTCAACAGATGAATGAATGAATAAAATGTGGTATATGCACCCAATGGAGTATTACTCAGACGTAAGGAAGAACGACTTTATGTCATTTGCCAGCCAATGGATGGATCTTGAGACTAAACGTGCTAAGTGAAATAAGCCAGTCTCAAAATGCCAGAGGTCGAATGTTCTCTCAGACGTGCAGAAGCTAACCCAAACTAAGAAAAAGATGAAAGGAACAGGCACAGGGGAAGGGAATGGAGAAAGAAGAGGCAAAATAGGGAAAGTTCATGGAGTGAATCAGACTCAGCTTTCTTGTGCTCACACATGAACATTCCTTGGTGACTCTCATCATAATGTCTATCAACAAGACACATTTAAACAACAACAACAAAAACATATGAGTAATTAAAAGAAAGATCAGTACTGTGGACAGAAAAGAATAGGGGTAGAGAGGAAGGGAGGAGCAGGGGAAATACTGGGAACTAAATCAGAGCAAGTTATACTCCATGGTTTAATAATTATGCCATTGGATATTCTATTGCCAGGTACATCTAAAAAGAACCAATAAAAATGAAACAAAGAAAAAGCTGTGGGAAGACGAAAGGAAGAACAGGAAGGAGAGTGAGGCCCTCTGGGGCTGGACCCAGCAAGGAACACACCCACACTGGGCTTTAGGGAGAAGGAGAACGTACAGTTATCCCAATCTAGCAACAGGGCCCTTGACCTTCTCAGAGGGCAAGAGCAGCTTGGAGTTCAGCCCTGCAGAAGGGAAGATGAGCAGGCAAGCAGGGCATGGTCTCCCTGTTCCTTCCCCTGGATCTCCTGTGAATCCTCCTCAAGAGCCATGCAGACCACAGGTGTCCCGCATGCATGAAGAGCAGGCAGGAGGAGGCCCAGAGGAGCTGACCAGGTACAAAGGAGACGTCCAGCAGGAAGGGCAGAGTCTACAGAGACATGCTGGAGATCAGAACTATCTGACCTGAACTTGGTTGCATCGTGTCTACAGTAAGTCTAACTCCTGAGAGGAAGTTAGGTGTTTGAAGATGTGGCCTCAACTCTTTCTCCTCTGAGGCTCCCTAGATGAATGACAGCATCTTTAACCCTGTGACAGCCAACTCATCTCAGGTCCTGCCTCTGTACCTGCCATGGAGCACCTAGCCATGTTGTTCTTCACGGCTTTCAGCAGATAGGAGCGAATCAGACTCAACTATCAGCAGCAATGTAAATTTTAGCATGACTTCCTTACAGAAAGTTGAACGGTGAGACTATCAATGAAAAGATATAAATCTATCGCTTTTGTGCTTTGGGGGAAAAAAAACAATTTGGAACTTAAGTCTTGATTATAGTGGCTTAGTGAAATCAATTCTCTGATAGGGAATATTTTTAAAATTACAACAAACAGAACTAAAAAATACGTGATTGCTTTCTTAGATTGTGTAATTAATTACTGAAATTGGCAAGTGCCTTTATGAAAAGTGATGGAAAATTTAGGAAGTAAAAGTTGCTGGTTGTTTCTCTCTCCTCACTCTGACTGGTCTTGTCTTTCCTGATCTGTAATAATGTTAGATCACACCTTGATAGCATTTCCTTCCTTGGTTCTATGACATCACACTTTCTGGTTGTCTTCCTGTTTGACTACAGAAAACTACAGAGTCTCTTTTGCTCAGGTCTCTTTTACCTGTCATATCTCCAATTCATCTGAATGCTAGTCCCTCTGCTATCACATATATAGTACATACAGAAGTCACAATAAGTGCTCCAGTCTAAGTATGCCACCACCAGGATTCTTAGTATGGTGTGCAAGGACCAATTGTACACAAAGGGCTTGCCACCTTTCCACACTCCTCAAGGAGGCTCAACTGCCGCAAAGCCCTCAAACTTCTGTGCCCCCAATATGAATTTTCTCCCTCCCCTCAAGTTACAAATGTACAGCTCACTGCTGGAGCTGGTAACAACTGAAAGCCACCATACAATTTAGTGAAAATCCATATTTGACTAAAGAGTATGTTGCTTGATTCTTTCATCTCTCCATGATCGCGTTCAGTAGCAAAGCCATTCATACTTTCCAACATTGTTGTCTACTGAGGACTGGCACGTACAATTCCAAGCTTTTGCTCTAAGATGCTAAACTTGCACATGCACAGTTAAGAAAAATAAGAAAAAAAAAGAGGGGTAGCTAATAGTTAAGAATCGAGGGATAAGGAAAAACATAAACTGGAAGGGCAAAGAGGGTCAGACAAAGGGGAGATTCGATAGGATTCAGGATGCTGTCAATCTCTATAGGGAAAGGTGAGAACTGGGTGAAATTTGAAAACTAGGATGCATTTGGCTATATGATAAAGTAGCCAGGTGTGGTGGTGCACATGACATAAAAAGGGCTGGGAACGTGACTCAAAGTTCAATTGTTAAGTGGCCCAAAGTTCAATCCCTGGTAAAAAAAAAAACAAACAAACAAAAAAAAAAAAAAAACCTTTCCACCCTGCAGAGATCATGACAGCCATGAACTTCATTTTTCTGACTCACTTACCGACCTTAAGGTTGTGATGATGGCTAGAACCAACGCGTATTCATTCTCTGTTTCACAGATACACACAGGTTCAGTGTACATGCATCATGGACCTCTGGCTACATCTATGTATATGTGTGGAGAACACTGGAGTTGCAGTGGCTGTGTTTGTGTTTTGTTTTGCTTACACTGGAGTTTGAATCCAGGGACTCTTTTTTTTATTATTGGGAACTTTATTTGTTGAATAATCATACAAGTTTTTAATGAAATAATATCGTATGTATATAGATTCTGAAGATTAGATTTACCCCCAAGAGTGCCTCCCCCCAATTACCCACCCTTATCCCTCCCCCCTCCTTCCCAATACATCTCTACGAATGCCTTAGGTTGTATGACATTACACCTTATCTGGATTTAACACATGATGACAGACCTCCTTTCTCAATGGCCAGGATCTAGCTCCAGCCTCCACAGATGAGTGAAGACACGTAACCACTAAGCCACATCTCCAGTCTGTTTTTCTTTTTTTATTTTGAGTTAGGGTCTAAGTTGCTGAGGCTGGCTTTGAACTTGTGATCCTCCTTCCTCAGCCTCCTGAGCCACTGGGATTACAGGTGTGTGCCAGAGTGACCAGCTCGCAAAAAAGTCACTTTATCATCTCATCTCGTCTATTCCTAAACCTAGCCTAGTGCCCCACACATGGTAGCTTTTCTTAGAGTCCCTCACTATGACACCATCAAGCCACTTATTATTTCCTTACTAAATTAATCACATAAAGGCAACATATTAACTAATGCAAGAGCTGAAAATATAAACTTTTTTGTAAAAAAAGGAAAGGAATGAACTGATTATATTTGGCATTTTAAAACAGAAATGTGCATTGAACTTGACATTCTGATTGATTAAATGGCTTGTTTGGGAGAGATTTGTGGTTTTGTTCTGACTTTTTCTCTAGACCTCCAGGGTCCTGAATCCTGCTTTCCAAGGCCATGAGCTCCCAGGTATTGCTAAGGCACGTTCCTTATCTGCACTGGGGACAAAGGGCAAGAGGGGAAAGTAGGGGACTTGAGGGGAGAGATGCAGAAGGAGCGGGGAGCTGAGCACATCAAAAGGAAGAGTCTCTGACTTTGGGTCTTAGAGTCCCTCCAGGGGAGAAGGCTCAGTCACAGGAGCAGAGAGGATTGCAGAACTGAGCCCACTCCAGCTAAGCTATCTGTCCTCAAGGAATTTAGATAACAAAGAAGTAAATAGCGGTCAGAGAAACGGGGGTGAAGGTTTTGTGGAGAAAGTGTGACCTAATTTTGGGAGGGGGATTATGAAGGATTTGGATAATTAGAAAGAAAGTTGGAAAGCTTTCAGCTGCCAGGCAGAGGGGCTGGACCCAGGACAATCTGGGAAGGGCAGCCAGGCCACTTACTGAAGAGGGTAGAGGCTGCACCAAGGAGCAGCAGAATCCCACGGTGATTCAGGACAGGAATGCTTCCCTAATGAGCTCTGGCCACTGAATGTGTCCAGTCAAAGGATGGCCAAACTCTACTAGGCAAGGCGTGCTTGACTTCAATGCCACACAGGGTCACTGAATAAATGGAAGACTGAAGGATTGTTGATCATCGAATACTTAGCCTCCTTCAAAGACTAATTTGAGGACAACCAGAATTTACTCATATTGATTTAGGTACACAGACACACACACACACACACGCACTACTATCATCCAAAACATACTAAAACTCTTTTTTAGGTGACCTTATTCTTTTTTTCCTAGTCTAATTATTTATTTTATTTTTTCTACATTTTTATTGGTGCATAGTTGTACGTATCGATGGGATTTGCTGTTACATAATCACACATGCATACAATATGAAGGCATAATTTGGCCAATATTCCTCCCCCCTTTCTTCCACCCCTGGTCCCTTCTACTGTTCTCCTTTTGATTTCTTAGGAGATCCACCCCCACTTTTCATTTCCTCTTTCCTTTCTAGCTTCCACATTTGAGAGAACGCATATGACCCCCTAATCTTCTGAGTTTGACTTATTTCACTTAACGTGAAGATCTCTAGTTCCATCCATTTTCCTGCTAATGCCATAATTTAAATTTTCTCTATGGCTGTTTACCAACATCAGGATTATTCTTGAAAGATGGAGTTATAAATATTCTCCACAACGATGCCATAATTTTTGGAGTTTGAGAATGCTCTTCATGTTGGTAAACAGTGAAAGTCATTCATACTCAAATATACTAAAGAGCTGATGAACTGGATCATATATATTTAAACCATCAAAAACAAACAGCAACAAAATGAGTCTCCTTGTGTGGCTTGGAAGACACACAGCAACGGGTTTCAGTAGAGGTCCTCCTTGAGGACATCAGGACAATGTTCCCAATGAACAGAGACTAACCACCACAATGGTGGCCTCTCCCTGGGGACAACCTCTCACATTTGGAGACTACCCATATTGAGAAGGCTTTGTTATTGAAATTCACTTCATTGGAAAAATAAGTACAAAATCTAGAGAGAAAAACTAAAAAATTTATTGCATTCTCATTATAACATATGATGTGGGGAAAATTATGTAAGCTCCTACATTTTGATTTGCAAAACAGATCAGCACATAAAGTAGATCTGTTCCTCACCTACATATTAGATTTTTTTTCAGCCAAAAGAAATTCCAAATAGAAAGTTTTCCATCCTCTACCTACAGTTCGTACTATTTAAAGGTGTGTGTTAATTCATTCTTATATGGTTAAATATCATTCTTATTGGAAGGTGTCTATGTTTTTAATTTTACCTTCTTTCCTGGACTTGGGAGGAAAGGATTAAAAAAATAAACAATGAAAACGTTGTTCGAATTTTATTTTGCTTTAATTTATGTTTCCACTATTAAAGAAATATAATATACATTCTATGCTCACATTTGTATGATATAGGTAGCAGCTAAATACAACTATGTTCTGTTTCATGTACATGTGGAATACTTAATTATGGAGACTTTTACTGAATATGGTGTAAGCATTAAAAACATATTTGAAATACATTAAAAAAGGAGTATGGACAACAATTTTGGGTGGGGGGGGAGTAAAAGAAGAGAATGATGTTTTTATACTTTGTAGAATTGTAAAAAAAAAAACTATCAAACCATCTGGTGTTGATTCATCTGGTTACAAAATACTCAACCATTATAGATAAAAGTAAAATTAGATCTGATTGTCCTAAAAATAAGGAACAAACATTTTTTAACTCAAATTCCTGAATTCCACCCTCCCCCACACACCCTTAAGGATCCATCTACACAAATTCATCTGCTTACAAACGTAACATCCAAGCTCACTAAAAGTACAAATGCTCTCTTAGACCTTTAGACACTGCATTCAGATATTATTGAACCTGCTTGGATCCTTTTCACGAAGGAACTGATTTCCTTACTTACCTACGCCAATATTTCTTTCTAGCCATTTGTCTTTTACGTAACACTGAGCAACACTCCCAGTCCCGGGAATGTCCTCAACCACAAAAGCACCTCTATCGAAATTTTCGGCACAGGGGACTTCACGGACAGCTCCATATATTCATCAGCGGCGGATTCTTTGCACTCTCTGTTTAGCTGGTCATTTCCTAGTGGAACAGTGGTGTTTTATTTGGCAGCAGCAGCTACTGCAACAGGAGACTAGTTGTATTCACCAAGCCAACTATTGGAAAGAATTTCCTTGCTTATATTTTTCCTCTGTGTGTGTGCATTTGTGCTCGTACATGTGTGTGTGTTTTTATTCAAGATCTTAGGTGCAGGAACCACCCTACTTATTTATTTGTGAGACATCTGAAAACATGTCTGTACACAGCTCCTATTTATGATTTTGCTACAGTTATTTTTATTAAATGAAGTTTGCTTTTTCAAAGTCACCACATAGAATTCAAACTGGCTAATGGTTCTTGCTGCGTGAAATTTGTATGACTATTGCTATTTTAATATCCCACCATCACACCCTTAAAAAAAGAAAATGGATATTTTTTTAATGATAAAAACAGAAGGTGTGGGAGGGAGCATCTAGGTACAATTACATAATTGCAGCTTTACTTTCTAAAACGCATCAGGTTATCTTTTTTCATTAGATGGATTTAGAGATACAGTTGAGGGGGAAACATTATCAAACATTCAAGAACAAATATATATATATACTTAGTTATCCAAGGCTAATGCCATGTCATGGATGCCCAGCTTGGGTTCCCCATGTTGCTGTTTCCCCCAGAAGAACTCCTGAGTTAAATGGATATCTCGTGGAGGACAGAGATCTCCTTCTGAGATGATTCCCTCATATTCCCACCCTCCAGTCTCCTAGGTGTTCTTCTTAAGCCCTCCCCCCACGCTGTCCCCCACCCTACACCTCCAAGTATCCTAGGGAGTCGTCTCCCT
>PVKS010050084.1:0-11687 GCA_004027875.1 Aplodontia rufa
GGGTGGATGGATGGATGGATGGATGGGTGGATGGATGGTTGAATGGAAGGATGGGTGGATGGGTGGATAGATGGATAGTGGAGTCAATGTATGGATGGAAAGATGGAAGGATGGATGGATGTATGGTTGAGTAGATAGGTGGATGAGTGGATGGATGGATGGATGGATGGACAGATGGATGAGTGGATGGGTGGGTGGATGGGTGAATGTATGGGTGGGTGGATGGATAGTTGAGTAGATAGGGGGATGGGTGGATGGATGGATGGTTGAGTAGCTGGATGGTGGGTGGTGTTCAGGTGGATGGATAGAAAGAGAGATGGTAAGATAAGATACCACACAATGCTAGCTCACAGCTAGACAAGGAGCCAGAAGGACAAACACTCCCTAGACAATGTCACAGAGTCGCACTGGACACATAGAATCTCCCATGGACTCTGGGAAGGGCATGGTGATGCAAATTGAAGACATCGCAAAACCCTGGACTTTCCTGCAACATCTCAGCTAGGCAGAGGAGGGCCAATCTGAACTTTCTCTGGTGCAAGAAAGAGGAGGCAGGCCCCTGGCCAGAGGGCAAGCTGTACAGAGGCGCAGTGGCAGGCACAGGACAGAGAGGCAACACGGTTTCAGCAAGCATCTCTGGGGCTTTGAAAAAGGGAGGACCTGGCTTCAAATCCACCCAGGTGCCAGACGCGTTGCTTCACCTCTCTAAGCCTCGATTTCCTGAACTCTGGAACGAGAATGTCCATGGTACCCCCTCAGAGTCTTTCTGAGAATCCAGGAAGGACACAGAAAAAAGTCACCTCTCCCGCTCCCCTCCCGTCCTTGAGCCCCTCCCGTTGGGGTGTGCAGGCGGGCTCAGTCCCATCTCCACGGAAAGAACCAAACCCCGCAGCAGCCCTGACCTGGCGGGTGGCTCTCAGAGGCCCCCCCTCCAGCCCCTCCTGGCCCCGCCCCCGCCGCTGATTGGCCGAGGCCTCTGCTCCACCCCCCACCCCGTACTATTCTCCCCGCACCTGCCAGGGCTTTACGCTGAAGATTTGCATCGATTTTGCCATAAACCTTATGAATTCAGCATGTGGAAAAAATAACATTGATTCCCAGCCTCGTAATTTGTCCCGGGGCTGCAGCGCCTGCTAATGGTTTTCCCGAAGATTTATGCTGAGTAGCAGGGGATGAGGCTCCGACCTGGCACTGGGTTGCCACCGTGCCCCCAGGACCTTTCGGTTGAAGATGGGTAGATTTGCGACTGCGGACAGGGGCCCTGCCCTGGCCACCTGCTCCCTGCGGGAAGGAAGGGGGAAGAGGATGGGCGGCCGGGGTGTCGGGGTGGGGGTAGCTAGGGAAGTTGCAAGTGAGGAGAAAGAGGTCCCTGTGGAGGAGGGAGAGTGGCATTTACCAAGCTCCTTCCAGCGCCAGGCCTTTGAAGTTCCTGTCCTCGTGAGAATCTTAATAATAAAACAGGTGTCACCTGGGGCTCAGAGAGACAACCGGTCCAGCCTCACACAGCAGACCAGGGCTGGAGCCAGTGATGGGACTCCAGCTGTGGCCCCAGCCTATGGGGTGGAGAGGGTTTGGTCCCTGGGATGCATGACAGATGACACTTTCCATCCTCCCCTACAGTTTAGACAGCTTGTGCCAGGGGAACGTGGACGCAGGTGACACCTGCCACTCCCAGGCTGGCCTTGGCAACAGCCTCCGTTTCTCTCTTCCTGGCTTGGGTGGTGTGGACAGGATGTGGGTGAGGCTGGCGCAAACCCTGAGAGGTCAGAGATGGTCAGTGAATCGCACAACCCACTCACTGAACGCCTACTGTGCACGGTGCCTTGGTAAGCATCTTGCTTCACCCCGACCCCAAGCCTCACCCTGTCACCATGCGATGGGTCCCACCGTCACCAATGAGGAAATGACCTGCTCAGGCTTACGCAGTGCATGCTGGGGTTTGCCTCCATCTAGAGTGGGACACACACAGGGCTCTCTTTCCCTCGTTCTGGCTGGAACACCCTCCACTCCTCGGGAAGGAGGCAGAGTGAGTGGGGGGTAGTGGGACAGGTGTCACCAGCTCGCTTCACTGGTCCTCGCTTGTTCACCCTCTATTTCACGAGCATCATTTCTTGACACTATACTTGGCCCTGGAAGTTTGTATAAATGAAATGAAAGCAAATAGGACCACCATGCCGAGTCCCGCACTGTGTAGAGCTGTGTGTTCTTTGGCTGGCCACTGCACCTCTCTGGTCCTCCATTTCTCCACATGCAAAATGAGATGGTGGAGGTGAATCAGGTGAGCCGAGCCTCAGCTCGAGCCCGCCAGAGCAGAAACCCACATTGCTGAGAGAGTCCAGGCTTAACTTAGAGGTGCCTGGTACACTGTGAGCCCCATGCCAGGAAGGAGCTCTTCCCGGGAGGTTCAACTCACCCAGGGAAACGTGTAGCTTCTTTGGCGATGTAATTCCCTCCAGAGTTGCGGAGATTCTACCCACGTCCATGTACAAATAGCCCCCAGGTCTCTCTGAGATAGCAGTCGGTCTTCATTTCCTGAAGTCGCCCTCCTCCGTCCCCCAGTGTGAAGGAGGCTGCCAGGGCCTGTGGGACAGAAGCCTGGGTGGGCAACACTCGGTTGACCTTGGCAGCCACGTGCTAGCCTATGGTCTGGCGCGACGCGCAGCCTCAGCCCTCTCTCTTTGCTCCTTAAGGCTCCCTCTTCCGAATCCTCGTTCAGAGCGCGCCTCGGTCCTCTCCCAGGGCGTGGGAGAGGTGAAGGAAGGGACAGCACAGCAGCAAACCCGCCGAAGCTCCCCATCCCATCGGCACGGGAGCCCTGCCCGGGTCCCGCAGCCTGTCACAGGGCACCTCCTCTCCGGGGGCCCTCGCCACCCGCTCGGTGGCTTCGCAGCCAGTGCCGCATGGTTTCAGCCGCGTTGTGGCTGCACCCCCCACTCTGCTGCCAAAGTCGGCTTCAGTGAAGATGCGGACTCAGCTGCTGGGACCCAAGCGAACACAGGGGTGCTTTCAACGAGACACCAGCTCCTCTCTCGCCTAATGGGTGACCCGGGACACTACGCTGGGACAAGGCCTCCTCCCACCAGCGCTGCCATGTGTGACTTCCTCTTTGCAGACCCCAGAAGGGAGAGGAGGGGGACATTCCATTTTCTTCGAAGGGCATGACTTGGAAGTGGCTTCTGTGACTTCTTCTGGAGTCTTACTGGGCAGAACATACTCACATGACTTTGTCTAGTGGCTCAGGAGTATGGGAAATGTAGTCTCTAGCCTGGGGATCGTAGCCAACATCCAGCAATTCCACTGCATACAGAAATAAGGCAGGGGCTGGAGCAGTGGCCCAGCGGTTACAGCACTTACCTGGCATGCGTGAGGACATGGGTTCGAACCCCAGCACCACACACACAACCAAGTGTTGGAGCAACGAAAACCACACGAAAAACTAAATAAAATTGATTCTCTCTCTTTCTCTCTCACTGTCCCTCTCTCTTTAAAAAGAAAAATGTAGAAAGGGGTCGATATAGGACAGTTACGTGTAATGAAGTCGACCATCCATGGACAGGAGAGGGAAGCTCAGAGAAGTTGAACAAGTGGCCCAGGCTGGCACAGTTGGCAAAGCTGATGGACCCAGACCTCAAACCCAGAATCCTGAGGCCAGAGCCTCATCCCTGTGTCTCTTCAACACTGCCATGCTTCGTTCCTCCTCACCTGTACCCCAGGGGCCCAGCTCCTAAGAAAACAGGCCGCAGGTGCCACCACCCAAACAGCTGAGCTTTGCAAAGGCAGTGGAAGGTGACAATGTCAGGAGCCCAGGGCGTAGTGGGCCACATCCCAGGGCTGAGGGCTTTGCTGTGGCATGGTGTGGGTGCTGGAGGCTCAGTCCGCAGGGTGGTGATGTAAGAGTGGGGAACTTTAAGAGGAGGGTCTAGGGGAGATCTGTAGGTCATTTGGGGTGCTGCACTCAGAAGAAATCAGGGTGGTCCTTGTGAGACCCCTCAGTTAGTTCTGGAGAAACGGTTGCCATGAAAGGAGCAAGCTGGCCCCGCCCCTCTCTGGCTTCCGGCTTTATGCTGTGGTCTGTCTTTCCACACTCTCCCACCATCATGTGACACAGCCAAGAAGCTCCCTCACCAGGGGCCCTCATCAGCCTCCAAAACTGAGCTAAATAAGCCTCTTTTTAGAGCTGGAGCAGTGGTTCAGCAGTTAAAAGTGCTTGCCTGGCATGCACAAGGACCCAGGTTCAAACCCCAGCACCACGTTCACAACTAAGTGTCAGAGAAACAAAGGCAAGATGAAAAACAAATAAATAAAAATTGATTCTCTCTTTCTCTTTCTCTCCCTCTCTCTAAAAAAATAACAATAATAAAATACATTAACCTCTTTTCTTTAGCAAGCTAGCCTGCCTTGGGTATTTTGTTACAGTCACAGAAAAGCAGCTAATGCAGGTATTTTGGGGAAGCTAGGATACAGCTGTGTTTCTCATACCACGGAGCAACATTGGCTTATTTAGGGTTGTACGGAGCCTGGGGATCGTCACAGATTTCGATATTCACCAAAGTGTAGAGTCTTTGCAAGGTACCTGCGATGTGGTTACCTATCGTGGGTAAAAAAAGCTTTTGTCTTCTGAGTCAGATGGACCTGGCTTCGAAGCTTTGCCACTTGCCAGGCCCGGGAGTGCAGATGGATCGCGGGAGGACCCACAGTCTCCTCATGCCTGTGCCCTCAGCAGAAGCCCAAGCAGCCCTAGCCACCAAGTCAAACCCCAAATCTTATGGGGCTTAGATGGCAGTGGGGAGGTTGAAAGTGGACCAGAAAGATAAGTGAAATGGACAGGAAGTTCGTGGGTGGTGTTCCAGAGAGAAGCGAGACAGGGAAGGGATGAAAACTACAGTGCTGAGGGGGCTGGAGCGGTGGCTCAGCGGTTGGAGTGCTTGCCTGGCATGCATGAGGACCTGGGTTCAAACCCCAGCACCACATACATAGCTAAGCATTATGAAAATAAAAACCGGATGAAAAAATAACTAAAATCAATTCTTTCTTTAAAAAAAAATTCAACGACAGCGTGATATGACTTTGGGTGAGGAATCCTGGGATGGCTTCTTGGAGCAGGCAGCAATCCTTCCGCCATGCTGATAATCCAGGGCGGATGCGGCGGGTGCCAGGCGGGTGCCATGCAGGAGCTGACCTGTGTGTTCCAGAACCAGCCATGCGGCCAGTGAGAGGACAGCATGGGAGAGGAGAGGGGCAACAAGGGGCTGAGGAACAGGGCGTAGAGCTGGCTGTCTTCAGATCTCTCTGCAATGAAGCAGGAGTTGCCGCAAGGTTTGGAGCAGAAACGCGATGTGGTTGGACATTCGCGCAATGGGACCTCTCGCTGGTGTGTGGAGAGCGTCCTCCAAGAGTCAAGTGGGAAGCAAAAAGCTCCCAGGGAGAGGTGACGGGTGTCGGGGGCCCAGGGATGTGCATTTCCCTGCTTCATCCTGGCTCCAACGGGGTGCAGACCCATCCCACAGCCGCAGCAGGGTGAGAAGGGCGCCCAGGGGCCCTGCTTGGGAGAGATGCTTCTGGATTCCTCTGGGAGGTCGGGCTGACCTGCCCAGGGTGCGTGCAGGGAAGGGCGATGGGGCCTGGGTTCCCCACACTCGGACCTTGTGCTTGGAGGCACCGTCTCTGCGGGATGCTTGCTCTGGCAGCGTGTGGGGATCAGCAGGAATGGAACTGAGGTACTGAGGGTCTCCTGACCCAGGAGGGGCAGCGGAACTCATGACCTAGTGCACCCCGGCTGCACCAGGCCCCTGGCCGTCCCTCCGCTCTGGCCTCTGCACCCAGCTCACTGTAGACACGACCCCAGATGCTGCCTGAGCTCCTGCGGGTGCTTTCTGAGCGTGTGTACTGGCTTGCACACCTGCGCGCAGGGTGGAGCAGGGGTGGGGCCCGTTCACCTGTGTGCTGTGAATGCCTGGCTGCGTGTTGGGGTCGACTTCCTTCCGTTTGTTTGCCTGAGTATACAGCAGGTGCATATGCGTGAGCATACCTGCATGTGGGTCTTATGTGCATTTACGTCTGGGTGCGTGAGGCCCCTGAGGTGTGCCCCTGTATGTGCACACACGTGTGCCCCTGTGTGTGCGCTCCCGCTGGGTGGACAGTGGAGGCAGGTGGGTCCTCCGAGAAATTTTACTCTATTCCTCCACAGGGAGCCTCTGTGAAGACGGGGGTTCAAGCTGGTCCCCAGAGCGGCCTCTCCATGCTGAGGCGGGAGGAGGGAAGCACTGGGAGGATAAGGTAAGGGGTACAGGACTGGGGAGAGCAGCAGAGAGGAAACCACCAGCTGAAGAAGCAATGGCCCGACCACACAGCCCCAAGGTGACCTAGTGAAACAGGAAAACACCACCACCCTGGGTTGGGCTGTGGCTCATCTATCCATCCGTCCATCCATCCATCCATCCATCCATCTGTCTGTCCTTCTGTCCATCCATCCACTCTGCTTTTCAACCCAGATATGTTACTGTCCCTATCCTGACACCACCTCCACCTCCCATCATTTTAGCTCTGCTGCTTCCCCACCGATTCTTCACTGTGTCCACAAAATGCTGAGAGCTGCAGTGACAAGTGGGTCAGGGACATTCGTGACTCCTGTGACCCAGTGCGAGATCCCGCGATCCTGAGCTGTGATTGGCTCCAGCCCCTCTGCGTCTGAACTCACCTGGAGCAGGTGCCCAGCAGCCACTTCAGCACGGAGCTGCTCGTCCCACCATGGCAGCCTCCCGAGCCTCCTGTCCTGCAGCAGCTCCCCCCCGGGCCTCGGCCCAGCTCCTGGAATCTCAATCCAGCACAGGAAGCCTGTGCGCAGCGGGTGCAGCCCAAGTGTGGAGCCCCAGACACAGGTGATGGAAGAGGGACCTTCCGTGCCCCGTGCTCAGCCTTCCCCGCAGCCACGGGCTGCGAGGCGTGGGCTTCTCTCCCGCTGTCTGCAGGCTGCCGTCCTCCCCGGCTCTGAAATCCAGTGGGGCCCAGTCCAGGGGGATCCACCCCTCACGGGCTCCAGAAAAGCAGCCGTGTCCAGAGACTCGCAACTAACGGTGGCCCACACCCCGGCCTGCTCCCCACGCCTTCCTGGCATCTTCCGTCCCGTCTGCTGAGCAGCGCGTGCTGTCTTCCCCGCTGCCTCCTCAGCGTGTGCGAATGCCATCTCTGCGGCAGCAGGACTTTTGCCATCCATCCACGCTGCTGGGGCACATCTGGTGCACCGCTCCGAGCTGCTCTCAGCCCATGATGCCGCACCATGCTGCCCAGTCACCCTGTGGAAGCGAGCGTTTCCAACACCTGCCAGGGGCAGATGCTGCCCAGCAAAGGCTTCAGCTGTCGGCTGTAATCCTCACCACAGCCAGCTCAGTCAGCGCAGCAGGATCAATGATTACACCCATTTGATGGAAGAGGAGATGGAGACCCAGGATGGTAAGCAACTTCCCCAAGATAACTGACCCAGGAAGTGGCAGAGCACGGGTTTGACTCTAGGCCTTTCTCCTGCTGAAGTCCTCTTTATATCACAGTGCAGGACAGGCCCGACTGCACCCCTTCCAAATCCAGTCGTGTAAGCCTAGTTGTGCTTGGTAGTGAGAATCTCAGGGGTAAGCATAGCTGTTCCCTTGGCGTTCAGCTGTTGCCAGGGTCTTTGCCCCACGCAGAGCCGTCAAGCACGGTTGCAAGGATAGCACACTGGGCAATTTCAGGGAGCATGGTCTACCTGGATTGCAGTGTGAACAGCGCCTGCTGGGGTTCTACGCAGCTGGAACTGTCACTCCCTTTTTGTAGCCAAAGCAAGCGAGTCCCGGAGACGTTACGTCAGTTACCCCCAAAGCGGAGCCAGTGCACAGCCAAGTCCAGCCCTGAACTCCAGAGCTGCTCTGCAGTCTGACCGCAGTCTGATCCCCTGAGGCCCTCGGGCTCTTCTTTGGCCTGTTGTTGGGTGTCAGAGTCACTTAGGGTGTCAGCTCCTCAAGCCAAATGTGCCCACAGTTTTCCCAAGGACTGGAGATGATGACAGACAGCTGTGTCCCCAGGGAGCAGGCCTTCCGCATGGGCACGGTGGGACTTCTCACGGTCCCCCACCCCGTTCCCCCTGTCAGCCTGGGCCAGGGCTCAGGCTCCCCTTGCCCCACTGCATCATGGGCTCTGTCCCCACCCCTCCACCCACCACGTGGTGGCTCCTACAGTGACAGCGTGGAGCCGGGGTGTGATCAAGGGAGGAGACTTGAGAGACCGCCAGGTTCTGTGCCCAGCGTCAAGACAGCTTCAGAGGAAAGACTTTATTGCAGACAGAAGAATATTATTTCAAGCGATTCCCCTGGCCCATTACGGCAAAATAATAGAGCTTTAGTTTCTACATATTTGTCACGCTTAGCGCACATGTATTTCAAGTATATTTGACAGCATATAAAATTGAGGTGAAATATTGCAAAATTGGCCAATTCTTGTACATTTTAAATGTATTTCCTGTATTTGTTGCTCTTACTTTACATATCCACACAATCCATCTTTGCGGCTGGAGAGGCTGTAAGTGATGGATCGATGCTGAGGGCTTCCGTGGCAGAGAGGCCCACGTTGGATGGGAAATTTCCTTTCCGCCAGGTGTCTCCGGGGTTCCTGCTCTGGAGGGAAATGGCTGCTTTCCTTCACCCGCCTGGGCAGTGACGTCTCCCGGGGCAGCGTCTCAGACGCCCTCCCTCCCCATCTCTGTGGGGAGCAGCTTTCTCTGACGCTGCTAGAAACAGCCTCAAAGGGACTTGGGCTGAGCTTGGGGTTCTTAATCTGGTGTTCGAGAGGGGCCTTAGGGGTCTTGCTAGGATGATGTGTGTGACTTTGAGGACTTGTGCATGTTTCCATGGCTGCAAAACAAGGGATCATCCCCAGGAGTCGCAGGCGGGCTGTGTCCTGCCCAGGTAGAGGGTCTCCTCTCATCTAGGCCTCCCGGCTCCCAAGGCCACCCTCTGGCAGGGAGAGTTGGGTAGCAGATGGGGCCAGGGCCACCGTTACAGCTACACCGCCACACAACTGGCCTGCTAGGACTGACCAGTTACCCTCAGGGAGAAGCCCCTGGAGGCCTGGTGTGGATGAGCGGTCCACTGCCTCCTCGACCAGACTTCTCACAGAGGCACAAAGAAGGGAGGCCAGGGTCCTCATCCACACCTGGTCACGTGCTGCGGAGACAGGGTGGAGGGCCCTTACTTGGGGCCCAGGACACAGGAGAGAGTGCCTGACCCACTGCCAAGAGCCCTGGAGTTCATATGCCGTCACCATGGTGTTCTTCCCTGAAGACCCTCACGAGCCAGAACCTTAAATGCAGGTCCAGGAGTGCAGGTTGAGCCTCATTCTCCATCCTGGTTCCCAGCACCCAGAATGGGGCCTCGACCTGACTGCTTATTTGCTGTGCCCCACACAGGGCTGGGCTGCTTCTTTCATCTCTGCACTCTCTGTGCCACCTTGACACGCATGAGGCACTGAAAAGGTGGAAGGGTGCATGGGTGGATGGATGGGTGCATGGGTAGATGGGTGGATGGATGGGTGGATGGGTGGATGGAAGGAAGGAAGGAAGGAAGGAAGGAATTCATGGATGGATGCATGGATGCATAGAAGGACCAAAGGAGGGATGGATGGATGGAAAGATGAGTGGGTGGATGGATGGATGGATGGATGGATGGATGGAAGGAAGGAGGGAGGGAGGGAGGGATGGATGGAAGGATGGATGGATGGAGGGATAGATGGATGGACTGTGGAAGGATGCATGGAAGGGTGGTGGGTGGGTGGAGGATTCATGGGTGGGGTGAGAGCTTTGTAATCAGGTAGACACTCTACTCATGAGATAGTCCTATCGCTTGTGTCACCCTCCCCAGCAAGGTGTCATCAATAAAAACCTAATTAATATCTCCAGCAGTGCAGAGAGCATTTCACCCATGCCTGCCATCCATTAAGGACAAAGGCCCCTCAGGGCACACAGGGGCTAACACATGTCTCCCCGCAGCTCTGCTGCACTGCTGACCATCAGGGACCCCATGAGGGAGGCTGGAGGGCTGTGGACCCCAGGGCAGGCGCGTCCTGATGAGGACATCTCTATGCTGACCTGCTGGAGGAGTGAGCTGAGGCCAGCCAGGTGTCCCAGCCAGGCCCCAACGGCTGGGAGAGCCCAGCAGGACCAGTGAAGCACCTGGCCCCCTGCACTGTCTGGACTCGGGGTCCACTTGCTTCAGCAGAACCACTCGGGGAGCAGACGCAGGAGCGAAAGCCTTGGGCGCAGTCTCTGAGACCCTGCAGTTGCTCGTCCTGCAGCACCAGCACGGCACAGGACGGTGCCCTCCGCTGTCCCTAAGTCCCCTCCGCCTCGAAGCCTCCCCTGTTGGTGCCCGGCCTCTGGCTTTGTTTCTTTTCCTTTCCACGTTTTTTCTCTTTGCTCACTCAGCATGATTTTTTTTTTTTAAAAGTTTGAGCCAACATTAAGTCCTGCACACTCCCGCACAGAATCCTGGCTTTGAGAAATCAGATCCCGGGGCTGGAGCGGTGGCTCAGCAGTAGAGGCGCCTGCTTGGCACGCGTGAGGACCCGGGTTCAAACCCCAGCTCCACTGCACAACAAAGGCCAGAGGGAAAGGTGAATAAAGGCGATTCTCCGGCTCCTTAAAAACAGAAGGGGAAGAGAGAAATCAGGTCTTGCTCCCGCCTGCTGCAGGGCACCCATGTGGACCCAGGGAGCAGCTCCCCATCTGACTGGGGCGTGTGCTGTCCCCATGCTGGGCGCCTCCGCTCCAAGTCCAACGCCTCTGTTCACCTCCCGGTCTTCGCTGCCGCACTGTAGGGAAATCTCCGCGAGCTGCTGTCGAAAGTTGGCCGAGGGTGGGGGACACGGAGGGAGAGAGGGGCCTCCCAGGCATGCGGACCCCGCCCTTCCTGTGCAGGTCGCGCGCGCTCTCCCGCCCCATGGCCCTGCGCCCCAGGGTGACCACTCTCCGGCTTTCCTGCCCTGGCAGCGTGGCCCAGGCAGGGCAGCTCCGTGCCCAGTGACGCCGCGGGCGCCATCTGCATCTTCCTCTCGATCTCACCGCCCCAGGTCAGGGACGGCGCCCACCTGCCCTTGCACAGCCCGTGTGACCTCTTTTTTAGCAGCTCTCGCAGACGCCCCAGAAAGCAGGGGCAGGCAGCGCCCTCCCCGGAGCCCTGCGCAGACTCAGTGTCCGTGATTTGCACACCTTTGCATTTCATTTGCCTGACATCACCCACAGTGTTGCTCCTCGCCGTCTGCATCCCTGGACTCCCAGCCTCTGCACCCCCTGCTTGGGCTTTCCAGGAACGACCGGGAGACACCAACTGGCCAGGCCTGGGGGGAGCCGGCCTCTTCCTCCGCTCAGCAGCAGGGCTCTGGACTCTGCAAATCCCCGCATGGCCCGAGGCTTGGTACTGGCCGACTTGCTGCCTGCTGTGCCCAATGTTCAGCATGCGGTCTGGGGATGCCAGGAGCTTAGGGAGACCATGATGAGTGAGGGAGGGAGTGAGTGCTGAGTGAGTGATGAGTGATGAGTGAGTGCTGAGTGAGTGCAGAGTGCTGAGTGAGTGCTGAGTGCTGAGTAAGTGCTGAGTACTGAGTGAGTGCTGAGTGCTGAATGAGTGAGTGCTGAGTGCTGAGTGCTGAGTGAGTGATGAGTGATG
>PVKS010050085.1:0-11706 GCA_004027875.1 Aplodontia rufa
CCTCCTCACTCACCTGCCCTGTGCTACTCAATGCTGCTCCTGAGCTTCTCTGGAGTCAGAGGTGCTGACTTGCCAGAGCCTCTGGAGTCCAGGGCAAGGCTGGCTTGGTGTTCCTGCACATGGGTGAGGTTCCCTGAGTCCTGAGCCTCTCCATGGTGTGAAACAACAGAACATCCTTCTCTCTCCAGCATCTCCAAGCGAGTGAGATGGAAGGGATTGCTCAGGAGACTGGATGCCTGGATACCAGGGTTCCATATTCTGTTTGATCCATCATCAAGGAAGCGAGGTCACTTCTTGTGGTTAACATACTCAAGGCTCTTTTTCAAACAAGGCCACCCCAAATTCATTGGCTGCTTACTTCTCCCTGGACCAACATCAAGTACAAAATTAGAATCAACATTTGTCATCTAAAGAAGAGGGAGCAGTACTAAGGAATGTGACTGGGAATTTCTGAATGATGGACTTGCCCAGCTTCCGGGTTTTCAGCTTCAAGGTAATGTGGGGAGAGGGTGCCAGGAGGGCTCTGCCTGGTAGAGACTGGGATGAGAATTAACTGAGCCTCAACATGGAGGCCAGATCTCTAAGTGTGGGGTTGGTTTTATGTAGAATTGCTGGAGACCTAAAGAAAACTTGTTTCTCTCCATGCAAGGAGGCAGTGGCTTCTGTCAATGCTGATCAGGGTGTTTTGTCTCTGAAGCCTGGGATGTCACAGCTGTGTTGGTAGGGGTGGTGGGGGGAGTCCAAACCAATCTCAGGCTGGTATTGTGCACCACTACCTAGATTTGAAACATAGGTAACTGCATCAGGCATCATCAGAACAATGTTTCCCTGACCCACCATCCCAAGTGACCTTCAAAACACTGAAGTTCAGATGGTTTTGGACCAGCCTAGCCCTTTGGGCTCCCTTGTCCCTGTTCCTTAGGAGGCCACACCGATTCTCGGCGCACACACCTGGCCAACTTAGAACCCGGGAGAATTCAGGCATTAATCCTAGTTGCAGCTTATCATGATAACAAGACAAGTTTTGCCTGGAAAAAAGCAGAGCTCTCTGCACCCCTCGGACAGCCCCTGCTTACACTGGGGATGCATCCTCCAAAAACCTACATAACAGATTGATTTCACAAGGTTTGGAGGGTGGAAGTCCAAATTCAGGTGCCACCATCTGAGGAAATGTTTACTTTTTCCCCACATGTCAGAAAGTAAAACAAGGACAAGTGCTTCTTTCACAAGTTTCTTTGGCAAGGACTTTAATGCCATTCTCAAGGAAAAAGTCTCCATGGCCTAATGAATTCAAAAGTTCCCACATTTTAGCACATCAGTTTGAAGAGACACAATGAAAGCATATAACTTCCCACCCAAAGAGCCAAAACACAGCGCTAGAGCAGTGGCTCAGTGGGTGGAGTGCTTGCCTGGCATGCACAGGACCTGGATTCAAACCTAGCACCACATACACAACTGTCAGAGAACTAAAAATCAGATAAAAAATAACATTGACTCTATCTATCTATCTATCAATCATCTATCTATTTATCTATATCATCTATCTATCTTTTCTTAAAAAAGAGCACAAGCACAATCACATTCTATGTCCCCATAACCCTGAAACTTCATAGGTTGATTCAGAATTTCTTCAAGGTTTCACAAGTCATGATTTTGGATAAAACATATAACCTGGAGAAATAGAGAGAGGAGTGTCTTCCCTGCTCTGGTCTGCAGTTTTTGATGGGGTCTTACAATACATTACTGAGGGTTTCTGCACCAGCTCCAACCACTCTCCTACCACATCCCCATGGGAAGGGAAGAAAGTGAAGAGTGAAAGTTCTGAGGTTCAAAAATCACAAGCATCACTGGAAATTCATGGTGGCTTGGTTTTAAGACCACCAGGAAAACCACAGTTCTCAGGTACTCAATTCCCTTTGGAAAGAAATGGCTGAGGATGTGCACATGCAGTCTGCATATCTATTTCCTGTGTAGATTAAATCACCTCTTGATGACTTCTGGTTCCTAACACTCAGAGGTGTAATGAGAATCGGTGTTATAATGTAGTATCTAGGAAATAATAACAAGAAAACTGTCCATACAGACAAAATTTCCTTCCTGCTACTTTTGTTCTGCAGTTGCTTGGGCCCATGGACAGAGAAGGATGCAGGCAGGAGCCAACAGCACTTCCTTGCTTGGCATCGAAGAGAGGACAAATTGCAGCCTAAACAGGGCTTAAAGGAGCTGATGTTCTTCAGATCAAGGCCTGGACACATCTGGCATTCAAGCTGGAATAATTTATTTCAGAGGATTCAAAAACTCAACTATGCAAGGAATCAAAATAATATTTTTTTGTCAAAAGGCCTCAAATCATCAGTGAGCTTTCAGAAATGGAGGGGAGTTGTGTACTGTGTTCCAGGTCATTTTACACATGGCAGAGGGTGACTTCAAGTATAAAACACTGCAGAGTCCCATGGGGGCCACTGGGGAGTTTTGGTGAAATCAGGGAGGGAGTAAAGCCCGGGGTCACTAGGGATTCTAAGTGATAAGGAGGGAACCTTCTATTGCAGGAATTAAGACAAGGGGTCCAGGGAGCCTCAATGCAGGAAGCTCTGAAGGAGGGCAGTTGCACTAATAGAGTCTCCCTAAGTTTTGGGTCTACTCAAAACTCAGTGTGACCCTATGTGGAAATAGTCTTTGTACAAGTGATCAAGCTAAGGTAAGGTCACATGCTGGAAGACAGCTTACACTGGCCCCAAATCCAATGGCTTCTAGAAGAGGGGAGTTTGCCACCAGGTTTTGTGGTGGCAGCCCAGGACCCTCCTCTAGGTCTGAGCATGTTGGCCATGTCTGATTTGGACCACAGACACTCTGATAACTATAGAGTCTCAACCATAAGGCATGACAAGACCCAGGACAGGCCAGATATACAAAAGGGCTGGCTACATGCAAAGGAGATCTTCCACTTTGGGAGCTTCTGCCTATGTTACTGGAAGCAAGTTTGACCCTAGACCCTGGATCTCATGTCTAGGGAGGTCATGTAGGAGGGCAGAGGACACAGAACATGGATCTGCCCCTCTCAGTGTGTGCAGGCGTCCAGCACTGCCTGCTGCCTCAGGCCCTCACTGACCAGTGGGACCTTATGTGGTTCCCTCTCCCCATGCTGAGTGTTCTTCCCATCCTTATTCTCCTCTTCCTCCCCACTGACTCTGACAGGATCCAGTCAGGGAGATGGCAGTGTCCCTGAGTACTGGTAGTTGTTGAACAAAGGGAAATCTGTGGCCCCAAGAACTGGGTAGCCCATCCGCCCTGATGAAATAGGCCATCTAGCCCATCCACCCTGATGAAATAGGCCATCTGGAGACTGGAGTGTGTTGGAGCTGAATCGCAGGGTGTAGCTCTCTTGTTCCTCATCATTTAAGTGAAAATACATTTTTTTTGTTTTTGATATGATTTATTTGCAAATTCTCATTCTCTCCCTAATTTTAATCTATTTTCCAACATTTTAACTTTTACTTACATGTATCAAGCCTTTTCCCATTTGACCTGCCATGTTCATTCTTCTTAGGAGAGGTCAGAGAACAAGAAACCAGGGAGATCTCTAATCTATCTTACTATTTGTAACGTAGTCATTAAGATTTACTGATCTACTCAAAATCTCCCTAGAGTGCTTTCATTTGTTTCTTAACCATTCCCTTTATTCTTCATCATTTGGTAGCATCTCTTGTGGCCTAGTGGTTAGGGTTCAGTACTCTTTGTTAATCTTTTATTAATGTTACCAGTATAAATTTCATTATAGTAGAGAGTTTATTGAAATAACAATTGTATATATGATCAATTACCATACCTTGAGGTTCCCCCTCATTTCCTGTTAGGAGCCACTTAGATACAAGAGAATATAGATGCAGAACAGAACAGTGGAAAAGTTTGAAATGACAACAAGCTCCCATTCACACTCAACATCCAGTGCTGGGGAGGGTCAGACCAGTCCCCCTTGGCACCTGGTGCAAACAGTTTACAATTTGGAGTCCTCTGATTTAACAGTCCCTCGGCTGTTGGAAGTGGCTAGAAGAGACTTCACATCCTGAGTACATTCCCTGCTTCAGAACACTTGAAAAGGATTGACATTCATCACTTTTGCCTTGCTCTTCAGCCAATTTCTCTCCAACAAATTCAAAGGGGTAACTCATAAAAATATGCAGAAGGGGATTTTAATTATAGAAGCTTAGTGTGAAAAATGACTTTGTTATTTTTTGTTTTTTAATGAAAGTTCTCCTCCATTCCCTTCACAAAGCAAAAGTAATATTCATGTCTCATGTTCCAAACTGGAAAAGAAAATATACTTGCCAAGAGGCAGTGCCATGCATGAACTGTAACATTCAAAATATAGGGCATGTTATGGCTGAGGAGGCAATCATGGTTTAAATGAGAAAGGTCTGAGTAATAAAGTAGGATGATCAAGTATTCTGGCCCTAACAAGCAAGTGTGTGACTTTGGACAAGTAACTTATTTTTAGCCACCATCATCACTAAAAACTAAGCAAATGAATAAAGTTCTTCAGGTATCAAGTTACAAAATATGTGACAAGTATGGATGACATTGAGTGGGAGAATTCTCCTTGAATAGAATTACAGAGGGCTGTGCCCACCATGAGGATGCTGTGGGGTCAGGGATCAGGCCACAGGGCAGGGTTAAAGAGGCAGCTGGTGCCCTGGGTGCCATGGTACCACCAAGCCTCAGGTTCACTGAGCCCAGACCAGAAAAGCAGGGTGTAGTCTAGCAACACTGGGGCAGCCCAATGGCAATCAAGGTCAAGAGTAACAAGGTATTGGCTTGTAGCCTTAATCCCCTACTCTAAACAGGGCTGGATAATGATGCCAGAGATCATTCCCAGCAATATGTGTTTACAAGAAAATTGAGTGATGACAGGTTGCTTCTGACTCAATGAGACAGGATGATGCGTTCACAAAAGCAAGAGCTTGAGGAGTAGCACAATGGTAGAGTCAAGCTACAACATGACATAAGGTCAAAGCTGTGGGTGCACAGCTATTCAACAAGGTAGGTGAAAGGGGGATTTCATTATAATTTAATTAGACACTCAAAGTGGCTTAGGGACTCAGAAATTCGGGTACAATAAATAAAGAATAAAGCCCACCACCAGCAACCACTGGAACTGACTCACCACAAACAGAGAAAGGAAGCTGCTTTCCAAGCAATGCTTCAGTGTGTATGGATGCAGAGAAACCTGAGATCAGAAATGCTGCCTAAATTTACGAAAAGGCTGCACTATGTGTGGGGGATCCTTGACAAGAGCGCTTGGTTGCTTAAATAAGCATGCTATCTCAGCTAGACACACAGAGCTGAGGCAGAGCCCTGGTGGGACAAGAAGGCCCCCATGGCCCTTGTGTGACTAGGAAGATCAGGAAAAAAACCCACACAGAGCCACAATATTCCAGCAGCATCTAGCAAGGGACCTCAGTGTGCCTGGCTGAACATGAGAGAAATGGGCAAAGCGTACACTGTGGGATTCAAGTATGAAGGACAAAAGGGAGCCCTTTGCATTTTGTGGATTGTAAGATCAGCTGAAATGGTCTGGAAGTCTCAGCAAGTAGGGATGAATGGACTCAGGGGCTAATCCCAGGAAAGCTGTACTCCTGGGTAACAGTGAGTACAAGATCAGCACCCCTGCCCCTGCTTACCAAACCTGCAGAATTGATCAGCTCATTGTAGCCCTAGAGGTACATTCTACCCAAAGAAGGCACTACCCAACAAACCTGGTTGGACCTGAGGCTGAACAAGACTTCACTGCCACCTGCTAGAACTTCCCTTATAGAACATGCAGAAGCAGTACCCTAGGAGGGCACTGAGCTGGTCCAGTTTGTCAAAACACAAACTCACTGTACATCTTAACCAATTCCACCTTATTCTGATGAGAAGGGAAGCTGAGTCATATCAAACAGCTTCAATTATAGGCCACTCCAAGTGGTAACTCAGACAGCAACACAAAACAGGAAAGAGCTAATATCATTCACCCCTTGTTCTATAAGAATATAACTCAAAAAAAAATTGGAAAGGAGGACTATTGAACATAGACAATGACCACATATTCCAGTGATATATTTTTCACCTACTCAGTGGAGATTTCTTCACTGTTCACCAAAATTTTGGAACACATATGATATTTTCTTATTCCTTCTCTCTCTCTCTCTCTCTCTCTCTCTCTCTCTCTGTGTGTGTGTGTGTGTACGTGCAAACATTTGTGTGAGTGTGTGTACCAGTGTGTGAATTCTGGCTGTCTTGATTGTTTCAGGGTCATATATACACATTTATTTGTCCTTTATCCCTCATATTCAGCATTTTAAAGTGTAATCATCTTTTCCTAACATTATTTGTGAGAGGTTGTGTACATTGGAATGCATATCTTGGTTTGATTTTTTATTATTTTCTTTTGTTTATTTCTCATTTCTCTTTCTGTCTTACTTTCTCCTGAAAATGGAGAAATTCTCTCGTTCTTTCTCCCTCCCTCCAAATACCTTGCTTCTTCTGTTTATCCCCTCCTTCTGTATAAACATCACCTGATAGATCTCTCCATTCTATATGTTTATTTTCTGAAATTGTGAAGTCTTTTCTAACTTTCTAACACATTTCCTTTTCTCCTCATTAGCAGTATTTTTACCATAATTCAAAACTAACTGGTTATTAGAATTCCTGCCTTCTAATACAATGCCAACAATCACTACCACTGTGGATGAAATAGTTAACACCTGCTATTTGCTTTAAAACAAATGGTTATTGTTTTCACTGCTGACAATTGATGAATCCACCATTCCTCTTTATTGATGGCATTCAATGTTGAAAGCATCATAGTAGGATCTGGATATTTCATTTAACATTCTTTACTGTTTGCTATTGGCAGCAGTTGTTGCTTTTGTTTATATCCCCTTCTCACCCATTCTCTGAGTTCCTGGGTACCTACACGGAAAATTAAAAAATCACAAGTTAAAGATTTTGCATTCCCTGACATTATTCCAATTCAAAGAAGGAAGGAGACAAAAGCCCCAAATCTCAGACAAGGATCCAAGGAAGAACGATCAGATAGGGAGCTCAGGTTCCACCCCTTGGAGTCAACCTATATTTCAAAAGCAGAAAGAAGTTCAAGAACAAATAAGATAATTGCACACAAAAGGAAACACACACACACACAAAGAGAAAGAGGAATCCACTTCAATTGATGCACAAAACCAGGACATCTTAAAACATGAGAAATCAGGCCAAAAAAACAAGTCTCTGCCCAAAATCCACAATCCCCCAACAAAGGATTCCACTGATAGTGAGGTGGACAAAAATCCAGAAAAATATATAAAGCTGACAACAAAATGTGTTCAATGAACTAAAATAAGATGTAATGAAGGAATGAAGAGTTCATTGAGAGATGAAAGACATTTTAATAAAGAAATAGAAACTGTCAAGAGAAACCAAGCAGAACTCCTAGAAATGAAAGACATAATCCAATGAAAAACTCACTTGATGGTATCACCAATAGGTTTCGACTGTGTAGAATATAGAAATTCAGCCCTTGAAGACAGAACTTCAGGCACTGAAAAACAGATTGTATGATCTTGAATACACAGAAGGAAATAAAGGAAATAAATTATAGAACATGATCACAATATATAAGAACCCTGGGACAACTTTAAAAGATCAAACCTGAAAATCATTGGGATAGAAGAGAGCATGCAGATAAAAACTAAAGGCATAAAGAATTTTTTCGGGCTGGAGCAGTGGCTCAGTGGTTATGGCATTTGCCTGGCATGTGCCAGTATGCAATTTCAAACCCCAGCACCCCATACACAATGAAGTATCTGAGGAATGAAAGTCACATAAAAAACTAAATGAAAATTGCTTCTCTCTCTCTCTCTATGTTCCCTCTTTTAAAAAAAAGAATTTTTTGAATGAGATAGTTACAGAAAAATTCTCCCACATCAGAAATGAGATAGACATCCATACACAGGAGGGTTACAGGACCCCAAATAGACCCAGTCAAATGAGAACCTCACTGAGACATTTCACAATCAAAATGCTTACCACAGGAAACAAGCAAAGACTACTAAAAACTACAGGGGAGATATAGTAGGTCACATTTAGAAGCAAACAAATAAGGCTTACTTCTGATTTCTCAGCTCACACCCTAAAATCAAGGAGGGCATGTAATGAAATATTTCAATTCCTAAAAGAAAAAAAACTGCCAGGCAAGGTTACTGTATTCAGCAAAACTCAGTTTTAAATTAGAAGGGGAAATTAAGAAAACATTCAGTTTCAACAATAAACTAAAAAAATTCATGAGCACCAAGCTAGTCCTACAACAGATACTCAAAGATAAACTGCTGCACAGAAACTAAGAAACAATTCTCAAAACCCTCAAACACAGGAAGTTCAATAGAAAAGGTTAATCCACTAAATGAGAATCAAGACAGGATAAAATATAGCAGAAACCCAAACTGCCAGGAAACCACAAACACATAACTATACTAAGGCTGAATGTTAATAGTCTCAACACCCCAATTAAAAGAGACAGAGAATGGATCATAAAACAAGATTCAACATGATGATGTTTACAGGAGACTCATTTGATGATCAAAGACACACAGGCTGAAAGTAAAAGGATGGCCAAAAATATTTCAGGCATATGGTCCAAGAAAACAAGCAAGTAGCTTTTCTCATAACTGCAAAGCAAATTTCAAGCTAAAATTCATCAGAAGAGACAAAGAAGGCTATTACATCCTAGTAAATGGAAAATTCAATAAGAAGATATAACCATAGTTAACATTTTATGTCCCAAATGTCAATACACCTAATTACATGGAAAAACTACTCTATCACATTAAATGTAGATGCCAACACAGTAATACTGGGGTTTTTTAATGCACTCATGACCATTAGATCATCAAAATAAAAAATAAATAAAGATATCTTCAATCTAAAAAATATTATAAATCAAATGGACCTAAGTGATATCTACAGAATATTCTACCCCCCAAACTGCTGAATTTACCTCCTTCTCAGCTATACATGGACCTTTTTCCAAAATAGATCATAATCTAGCCCACAAAGCAAATCTTAGCAAATGCAAGAAAATAATCCCATTACCCTATCAGATTATAATTGAATGAAGCTAGAAATCAACAGCAAGAAAATAATAGAAACCACATAGCCACATGGAGATTGAAAAATACTCCCTTAAATGAAGAATGTCTGAAATTAGAAATGAGAACAGAAATCAAGAAATTCTTAGAAAGAAGTGAAAATCAAGATACAACATATAAAAATCTCTGAGATAGTATGAAAGCAGTTCTAAGAGGAAAAATTATAGCACTGAGTGCCTGCATTAAAAAATTAATAAATATGCTCCCAAATAAATATGCTCATGATGCACCTCAAGGCTTTAGACAAAGAACAAACTAACCCCAAAAACAGTAAAACAAAAGATAATTAAAATCAGAGCTAAAATCAACGAAATTGAGAATAAGAAAACAGTACACAGGGTCAATGTTACAGAGTCAGTTGTTTAAAAAGGTAAATAAAATTGACAAACCCTTCATCAAATTAACTGAAAGAGTGAGGAGAAACAAAATAAGATCAGAGATGAAAAAGGGGATATCACTACAGAACCCTCTGAAATCTAGTGGATTATCAGAACCTATTTTGAAAATTTATATTCCAATAAACTGCAAAATCTGAAGACATTGACATATATCTCAGCATATATGACCTGCCAAAATTGAATCAGGAAGATATAGAAAATGTAAACAGACCAATATGAAGTAATAAAATTGATACTGCAATTAAAGCCTTCCAAAAAAGAAAAATCCAGGACCTGTTGGAATCTGAGATGGGTTCTTCAGGACCTTTATGGAAGAACTAACACCAGTCTTACTCCATTTCATGAAATCGAAAGGCAGGGAACATTCCCAAATATGTTTTATGAAGCAAATATGATCCTGAGATCAAAACCAGACAAAGATTCATAAAGAAAAGAAAGGTACAGATCAATGTCCCTAATGAACATAGATGCCAAAATTCTTAATAGAATATTAGCAAAGCCAGACACTGTAATGCACACCTATAACCTCAGCAGCTTGAGAGGATGAGGCAGTGGGATTGCAAGTTTAAAGCCAGTCTAAGCAACTTAGCAATGCCCTGAAAAACTACATGAGAATCTGTCTCAAAATATTTAAAAAAAATTTTAAAAGGGCTGCGGATGAGGCTAAGTGGTTAAGCACCCCTGGATTCAATCTTCAGTACTAAATGTATATGTGTATATATATATATATATTCATGAACAACATTTAAATACACATCAAAAAGATAATACATCATGATCAATTGGGTTCCATTCCAGGAATGCAAGATTGGTTCAACACACACAAAGCAATAAATGTAATTCATCAATTAAATGGAAATAATAAAAATTGCATGATTATTTCAATAGATGCAGAAAGGCCTTTGATTAATCTAACACTCATTCATATTAAAAGTACAGGAGAAGCTAGGGATCAAAGGCATTTACCTCAACATTGTAAATTCTATTTGTGAAAAATGCAAAGCCAACATCATAGTAAATGGAGAAGTAAACTAATTTCCCCAAATGTCAGGAACAAGACAAGGTTTTCTATTCTCACCACTCCTACTCAATATAGTCCTTTAAACATTAGCCAGAGCAATCAGGCATGAAAGGGATGCAAATAGGAAAAGAAGAAGTCAAAATATCTGTTTGCTGATGATATGATCCTATACTTTGAAGATACGAAAACTCCAACAGAAGACTTTGAGAGCTTATAAAGGAATTTTGTAAAGTAGCAAGATATAATCAAGAACACCCATAAATTTAGAGCTTCTCTATACTCTGACAGTAATTCAGTCAAGGAATAAACCAGGAAAACCATCCCATTCACAATAACCTCAAAATACACACACACACACATGCACACACACACACACACACACACACACACAAAATGCTTGGGAACTGCTCAAACCTATGAGGTAAAAGAGCTCTAGAGTGCACATTATAGAACACTGAAAAAAGAAATTGGAGAAAAACTTAGACGATGGAAAGACATCTCATGTTCTTGGATAGGCACAATTAATGTTATCAAAATGGCCATTCTACCAAAAGTAATATACAGATTCAATGCAATCCCCATCAAAATACCAATGACATTCTTAACAGAATTAGAAAAAAAATAATTCTTAAATTCATTTGGAAGAATAAGAGACCCATACTAAGCAAGAAAAGCAAAGCTGGAGGCATCACAGTACCTGATCCCAAAATACACTATGGAACTGTAGTAAGAAGAGTAGGATGGTATTGGCATTAAAACAGACATGAAAGCTAATGGAATAGAGAATAAAAGACACAGAGAAAAATCCACTAATCTAGTTGTCTGATATTTGACAATGTGTCAAAAATATATCTTGAAGAAAAGCAGCCTTTTAAACAAATGGTGCAGGGAAAACAGGATAGTTATATGTGGACAAATGAAATCATACCCCTGTCTCTCACCTGGCACAAAACTCAAATTAAAATGCATTAAAACTCAAATTGATATGAATTAAACACTTGGGAATGAGACTAGAAACTTTAAAACTGCTAAAAGAAATCATAGTGTCCACAGCCCATCATACAATTGCTTGCACTGACTTCTTTTGAAAGATACCCGATGCACA
>PVKS010050086.1:0-11701 GCA_004027875.1 Aplodontia rufa
CTTGGTATGAGTGTCTTTCATTTCTTGAATGTTTTGCATATTTTTAATGTTGTTTGATTTTCTATTTCCTTTTTTTAAATTTTTTGGAATTTTTTTAGTTTGATATTATATATCCTGAATTGGTCCTCTAAGTAACTTAGATTGTTATATTATCAATCATTTTCATTTTATTTCTTTTTTTTTTCCCTGGGAGAATTCTTCATTTTTTCAAACCTACTGTTACTTTTTAAACATTTGACACTTTCAAAGAGTCGTTTCTTTTTCTCTTTATAAAATGTCTTTTATGTTTCTGAAGATATTAATTGTACTTCTTTTGAAGTGTTCTGCTTCCTCTACATTTCTCCATTTTATTTTATTTTCTAGTTTTATTTACTTTTCTGTCTTTTGAATTTAGAGACTTTTCTCAACTGTAATTGGGATTCTTGGCTCTCATTATATTTAAGAATAAAGTTTAAAAAAATGGAGATCCAATACTTGTATACAGGGACAGGGTTTACTGACAGATAATTAAGGTTTTGAATTCAGAGGGTTCAAAGAATATTGCTGTCACAAAGAATATTTACAAAAACTACAATGAAATATAGCAAGAACAATTGAAATAAATCCGTCTTACAAAGCATAACTAAGCTAAATCAAACAAAAAGCCCTCCTAGAAGACAGGTTAGAGATACTTGGAAATTTAAAAAAGAAAAGAAAAGAAAAAGAGAAGAAGAATGGAACAACTTAGTGTATTATCTAATTTCAGTCAAAGATCTAAATATCACTAAGGTGCCATTTCAGTAGAATAGCTTTGTACTAAAATAATATAATGAATGAACTTTTTTTTTAAGAGAGAGGGACAGTGAGAGAGTGAGAGAGGGAAAGAGAGAATCAATTTTATTTAGTTTTCATGTGGCTTTTGTTGCTCTGAAACTTCGCTGTGTACATGGTGGTGCTGGTGTTTGAACCCAAGTCCTTGTGCTTGCCAGGCAACTGCCGTAACTGCTGAGCCACCATTCCAGCCCCCTGAATGAAATGTTTTCAACAGTCAATTAACCTGCAGGATGTTAACTTTTAATGATGGTTCTGCAATTGTTCTATGAGCATGAGTTTCTTAGATATTGTAGTAAGTTAAAATTAATCAAATGGTATGAGGAAGAGAACGGAAATAGCAACAGCTTTCACAAACAGAGAAGACAGGAGCTGTCCTGCTGGAGGCTATTTGATCTGACAAGTCATCTAGAGTCCACACACATGCACAGTGTCATGGTTTGCAAAGGACGTTTGCATTCAGTGCATAGGAACACGAACCTTTGAAATGTCCACTAGAGAGAAAATATCAGATGGGCAACTTGTGGCAATGATAGGTCAAGTGTGAAAGCTTCCCATGAGCCTTCTAAAGACATAGCAAAGAGACTTCTCCCATCTCCATTTATGCATTGTACATAGGTGCGCTTTTTCCAAAGAACAATAGTACTTCCCAGTGCGTCTTTTTTATGCAAGAAGAATGGCTGCATACCCATGGAAACATACATTTGTACTTTTTCTTCAGATCAATGCAATAAAAATATATTGTCATTAAGAAAATATAAGTAGAAAGTGAGTTAATATTGCTTAAAATATATTTAGTACACGTTGAACTTCTTTTTATTCATCTCTAATGCAAAAATATTTAAAGATTTCTTCAATATAAACAAAATATTTGCAAATGCGGCCGCTTCTCCAATGACTCTTTCTGAAAAGTGGGATTTAGACCTTGCCTGATGACACATTTGTATTTCCTCTGGATTTGCAACTGTGTAAATATTCACTTGAATGAATGGACTGACTTACTTTCGTGACACCCTGAACTTTAAAGTTCTGCAAGATAAGATCCTATGTGTTCTTTACTACTTATACAGGATACATAATGATAGTATGTTAAAGTATTGAATTGCCATTTATTTGTTGATAGGATTTTAAAGCCTCTAAAAACCTCCTATGAATCCTACATTTTCTAAAATCAACTATTATCTTCAACCTAAACTAATAGTACCTGGAATATCAGGAATTCTGGGATAGATGATCCTTTAATCTCCTAATTAAGGACAAATAATTTAATTTTCCTTTCAGTTGCTCTTTCCTGGAATTGCTACTTGAGATGCCTCATTTTACATCCTCTTTCACAAAAAACAAAAAGTCCACAATACCACCAACTAGTGAAAGCATTTCAAATGGGAAAGCTTGTCAGGTGGATGGGGCACTGTTATAAAGGGGATACATCTACATTAAAGTTTTACATATTTGTTTACTAGCAAAATAAGATGAGATAAACAGAACACACAGCCAGGAACCCGGGATTAAACAAAATAAATCTCTCCTGACTCAAACCTAATAACTTGCTCCAAAAGCTCTCATAAATTATTAGCTTCAAAATCATTCAATGTGTCTGAAACGTAGTGTGTGTCACTGATGTACTTGAAGTTCACCTAAGAAACTGTATCATCAAAATGTGCCGACGAAACTGCCAGTAGCGATGCCACCTTGCAATCAATCACATATCTGTTTCAGAATTATAAAGTGTCTGAGAGCTATAATTTCATCTGCTTCTGCCTGCATATCATTTAAAACTTCATAGTCTCACAGAGAAAGAAAAAGTAAAAACATTTGTCAGCTCCAGTTCTCTCTTTATGAAGACCCACTGTTTTCACAGCACCTCCTGGCTTCCTTATTTTAATTTCTGCTTCTGAACTCATCCCATTTTTCATGGACGATGTGTGGTCTATAGTTTATGAACACAGTAGCATAGTCAATTCTCAATTATCTGTCTGAATGGAAGCCTATGGTGGTACCGGTAATCCAAAATCATTTTATATTTGATTTTAGAATACATTATGTGAATTTTCCCTAGGAGGTTTACCTTCCTGCTAATGCTTTGCTAGAACTAATATTAAAATATGTTTGCATTCCTTGAACTTGTGCCAGTTGACAGCAGTAGGGAGCATCCCAGAAGTGGGTGGCAGGGGTAAGCTAGACTGAAATTAAATGTTTCTATGAAGAATTGCCAATGTGAGTTTTCCAAATGTGGGTAATTGAGAGTTGGTTACATATTAGTTTTTTTTTTCCAGTCCTAGAGGAAAAAAAGAAATCACTTTGAAGTTCCTTGAATGCAGAAAACATATTTTAAAATATTAAGTAAAGGCCAGATTTTAATGTCAGCTTATTTATTTAGCTATGAATCAGAAATTCATTTATTTTTCAACCAAGAAACATAAAATATTTTTGTGAATTTTATTTACAGTTACAAATTTATTATTATAAAATAGATCTCTTCATATTGTTTGCTTTTATATGACATTTTGACCTTGACTATGATTTGATTATGAACAGCCAATTTCTTAAGCGCTATTTGATATCCCCGAGTATCCAAATTAGAACTAAAGGCAATAATAAACTATTCCACTCAATCTATTTTTAAAAATTAAATCACCTCATTGACTATTCCTTTTCTTCATCTGTGTTCTCACTGCACTTTTAAAAATGTGTAAATATTCTGTTGAATGAACAGACTGATATTCTTCTGAGACACACTGAAATTTCAGTTTCAGAAAGATACATCGTATTTGTTCTTTGTTATTTAAGTAAAATATATTATTATATTTAGTGTTTTATAGTATTGTGGTGTTCATTGATTTGTTGATGATTTTAGTTAAGAAAGCACATACACAATTATAATCATTGAAATATGACTTACATTGGCACCTGTCCTTTATCAGTGAATATTCAAACATTAAAAAACAGCTTAAGAAATAATTTCTCTATTACTCCTTGGAGTGAGGGTGAAGAATTGGGGTACCAGTGCCTGTTTAATAATTGATGCTCAGCTATGTGTTGGATGTATAAGGCAGTAGGCAAGTTCAGGTCAGGCCTGACCTACAGCAGGTGACTGGCAGCAGAGTTTAGTTGGACAAAAGCAGGTGGTGGCTTAGCATTGTTCAAGTCAGAAAAGCACAGTTTAAAGCAAACTGAGAGAGCTGGTCATTTCACAAAAAGAAATCCTTCAGACATTAAGTAAGAGCTTGAGCTGAGCAATCAGCTGCTCTGATAGTACCGTGAACAAACAGCTGTTCGGATCATCCCTAAATCCATACCTTACGGTACTTTTCTTCTTTTGTCTCCTCTTTCTGTGTCCTCTTATCTTCCTCCACTCCTCCACTCCCCACCATCATTATCTTCTGTGTTTTCTTAGAACCCCAGACCTATCCAGAAAATTCTATACTACTTTTGGTATCCAAGATGCCAATTTCAAGATAGAAGAAAGCCAGATTTTGCACACCAATGAATGAATTTCTAGACAACATGTGAGAGAAAAAGAGAGACAGTGGGGCATACATTTTATGAGGCAGAATATAGGGGAAACATATGGGGTTCTAGCTCTTTAGGTATGTAAGTTTTTGCGGTTACTTTATTCAAATTTGATAATAGATCTTTTAAAGTCTGTATTCATAAATGATCACATGGCCTTGAGTGTAGCCAGGGTAGCTGAGAGTTAGCTGGGATGGAGCTGGGAGACTAGGTAGTAGTATCTACATCCTGCTGAGGATCCCACTTTGGACATGTAGGTGGGTGCAGGAGATGTCGGTTATTTAATGTGTTTCAATGACTGGGAAGGGCCTTTGGTATTTTTGAATCATGAACTATAGAAAATAACACATAGAAAGTCTCAGTCCAACTTTAATGCACTGAGATATTTGAAATTTGCTATGAAAAGAAAATACTTTTGGTTGAGAATCAAAGACTGAAGACCTTAGATGTACTCTTAAATGAATCAATTCTTCTGCTACGATTGGATTAAGTGATCAAAATCTGCCCAAAGTGAGTTAATCTAAATTTTTCCAGGTGAGATTAAAAGCTGGATGTTCTTTGTTCCATCCTTTACCATGTCTGATCTATAGGCCATCATGTTAGTTTTAAATATATCCATCTCTCTCCTTTCCCACTTCAATTTTTCTAATCTGAGCTACCACTAGCTTGTTTCAAAGCAAGTGCAATAGCTTTTCAGCATGCATCTTTGCTTCCCCTACAACTCATTCTTCACAGAATCATCAAATTCCTTCATAGATATAAATTAGGTCCACTATTGAAAGCATCTCATGCTTCCTACCATCCCTAGGATAAATCACCAACTTTCTACCAGGACCTAACAGGATTTTGATGCAGGATTTAACAACTAATTCTGCAGCTAATTCTGCCTCAGACAATTGTCTACCTGGGTAGCTGATCTCCAGATAAAGGTGGTCCTGACCTCTGGGTCTTATTGTTCCCTGCACCTGGAACGTTCCTCACCTAATTCTTTGCTTTAACATCTCATTGTCATCTTGGACCTTCTCCATCAAACCACCTTCTACTTTATTTGCCTCACAGCATCCAACATTAAACTGTAAAATACCTTGTTACTTTACATTGCTATTATCTGTCTCTCCATGCTAAAATGTAAGCTCTACAATGGAGGGATATCAATCTTCTTCCTCACCTCTTACACCAATGCCAGCCATGTAGTTGTTGCTCATCACTGGGTTGCTTAGTCAATGATGGAACATGGCATCTTCCCAGGAGGCCCCTCCTTTAACAGCAAGTAGCTAACTCCCAATTTGCTTATCTTGCAAAATTAATCTTAAATTGAGGCAAATAGGGAATAATTAGCAGATCTAGGCTGTGACCCAGAGCTGGAAGTCTAAATTCTCTCTTATGGAAAATTCCCTTCAATTAAAGTAATCTTTAAAGGAACTATGTCACATAGTGATGCAACTTAGCTGTTATCACTGCATCCCACAGTACCTGAAAGGTGGTAGCTAAGGAAAAGAGGAAAGGAATAGTTGTAGGTGACTCAACATTAACATCCATTTGTTCTTTCATGTATTGTAGCAATTTCTTTGCTTAAGAATGCTATGGGATTGATTATTCTTGTTAATATTCTTCAGAGGGGTGTTGGAGCTGTCAAATCAAACGTAAAGTCAGCGAGTTCAGAAAGTCACCATGATCTAAAGCAGTCAGTAGTAAACAAGAACTCAGGACTGGGTTTCTTTTCTATTGCTTGAGTAGCTGCTAATTATTCTAGTTTTGAATTGTAAGCATTTATTCTGAATGGATTGCAAGTGTTCTATAGCATGGTAGTATAACTATGGTTGACAATAATTAATTGAATATTTCAAAATAACTAGTGGAGAAGATTTTGAATGTTCCCACCACAAAGAGGCTGCGTATGTCTGTGTTGATGGAGAGAAATGCCAAGCCCTCTGATCATTACACATTGTTTACATGCGTTGAAGTGTCACATCATACCCCATGAATATACACAATTACTGTGTCACTTAAACATAAATTAAAAAGCAAAACTCAAGCATAAATAAATGAATTTCTCTCTGATAAACAACATTATCAACCTTGAGGTTTTTTTGTTTTTTGAGAGAGAAGAACAGTGTGAGAGAGAGAGAGCTAGAGATAGAGAGAATCCCTTTTTATTGAGTTTTTCACATGGCTTTCATTGCTCTGACACTTAATTGTATACGTGGGTGTTGGGAACTGAACCGGTGTACTTGCACATTCCAGGCAAGTGCCACAACCTTGAGCCACTGCTCCAGCCCCAACCTTGAGTTTTTAAACTTTTTAGAACATTTCTCAATTTACAGAATTATTGCAAAAATAGCACAGATAATTTCTGTGTACCCCACATCCTGTTCTTTGTATTAGTAAGGAATTTTTTTTTATAATACTGACATATTTCTGCTAACTTCAGCCTATAATTTATTCTGATCACTTTAGCTTCCCCTAAAGTCCTCTTTCTGTTCCAGGGCTCTATCTAGGCGATCAAGTTACCTTTAGTCATTGTTATCTCCTTAGTCTTCTCTTGACTGTGTCAGTTTCTCATTCTTTAATTTTGGTGAATTTACTAGATTTGAGGAATACTGACCATCTGTTTTGAAGAATTCCCCTCAACTCAGATTCACCTAATGCTTTTCTCATGGCTAGAGCAGGATAACCTATTGTGGGGAGGAAGAACATACATAGAGATAAAGTGCCGTTTTTGTCAAATATCAAGGGGACACGCAATCAGCATGACATATTATTTTTCATGCTAACCTTGATTATTTGACGTGAGGTGGTGTTTTTCAGATTTCTCTATTGTTACTCCTTTCCCTCTTTCCATTCCATTCTGTTTGGAAGAAAGTCACCATGTGCAGCTTCTGCTTATGGAGTGGAAAATTGTGATCCACCCCTCTAAGGGCAGACAGAGCATCTACATAAATTGTTTAGAAAATTTCTCCACTAAGCATGTGTTTCTTCTACTATATGTATTTAATCATGTAGTTATGTCACTATAACATACGTATTTTATATTTTGGGTTATAATCTAACGGTGCTTTGTTGGTTTGTTGTGTTGCTCTAATTGTTCCAGAATTAGCAAGTTGTTCCTACAAACCTTTGACATAACCCATTACAGTATATTTTGTTTTCAGTATCTCCTTACTTTCTGTCACTATAAGATGCTTGTCTCATTTTGTATAATTTCTGTTCTAGTCTTAGAATCAGCTATTTCTCTATGGAGCTCTGGTTCCATTTATTTGAAAATTATATTAGAAACTAAGATCTGGTTGCTTTGTATTTCAAGCAAGAATTTTGATAAATAATTTATAATGTGTCCAAATAGCTATATGTGTAAAAAAAAATAAGTAAAAAAATCCATCCTGAACTATCATTGAAATATTATCAACATTTTTATAGGTCAGCTATAAAAAAAGAATAATTTCATCATATACTATACAGCAGCTAACATATCCATTTTTATATAAAAATCTAGAATTGTGGAGAAAACAGTAACTACATTAAAGAAAAGTATATTTCTCTTTTTCTTAATCATTTGTATTGATGAAATATGTCAATTTATTTCCTGTTTCTAAGATCTTGGACATGCCTGAGATATATATATATATGTGTATATATATATATATATATATATATATACACACACACACACACACACATTAAATAAATAAAAAGAAACATCAAAAAAAACTATAATACTCCTAACACAGATTTTTAGTGGAATAAACACATTGTTTTACTGAAAGGGAAATATTATTTCATTAAGAATAGACAAAGAAGTTGGAGGGGGGGAAGAAATGGTGGGGGTGGGAGAGGGAGGAAAGATAGGGAGGGATGTAGGGAGAAAATCAACAGTGTGGCATAATCTTTACCCCTACCCAGAAGTCAAATAATACTTATGCAATCATTTAATTCTGAAATATTCTTAAAAAGGCCTAGCAATCAGAAAATTGAAAATATTATTCCTCATACTCATTACTTCTAATTATGAAGTTCACAGCCTGGGTAGAAACAAAAAAATTCACCAAATACTTGCATATCAATAAGTCTTTGCCATCTTGAAGCTTCTCAAGTCCCCAAATATATAAAGAATATATTTCACATCCAAAAAGAATCATTATTTCAAGCAATTTTACATTAAGTATTTATGCCTAATAAAGTGTATTGTAAGCAAATTACTATTGGTAAATGAATGCAGATGAAGACAGGGTTTTTGTCTCACTAGCTTTGGCTAAGCTTAGTTTTTGTATTTCTGTAATGAGGAATCCTGTGGAATGTGGTGGGAGAAAGAAGATTTTCTTAGTCTCCATCATTTATTAGCTGTGTGATGTTGGAGAAATAACAGCTTTTCTATCTAGCCTTTTGTTTCCTAATGTCTTAATTGTTACTACAAAATGTGTTTAATGGCTGTTAGCTATTTCCTATTCCCTTTTCCTCAGGTGCATTTTTAAAGTGAGAACAATGTACTTAAAGATCTTTTGATTCATTCTATTTATTAATTCAGACTCTCCCTTTCTTCAAGTTTGAAGGATCCAGGTTTACTGAATCATTCATGTATTCACAGGTGTCCCATGACTTCCTCTCCTCCCGGGAAAGACTGTCAGACATTAGTAAATTATAGTGCTTATGTGGTGGTGGGAGGTCTCACAGAGAGCTCTTCTCAGAAGGTGCTTGACTAGATTCCCAGGGTAAACTGTAGTCATAATAACAATATAAAATTCTGACTTGACCATTGAACCAGGAGTAAGGAAACTTGGAAGTGATTTCTAACTCAGTCGTAGACTCCCTTTCTTAATCAAAGCCCAACCATACTATGTTAGTATTTTGGAAAAGGTCATTCTCTCCTTCTTTTGGAGGACAGTGAGATTTCTATAGGACTTTGAACTCACTCAGGAAAGACAAATATAAACACATAAAATTTTATTACCTTTAAAAACAATTCTCTGTACTTGTTGGAGGGAAGGCTTACTTTATCAGTACCAGTTGACCTATCTGGAGTTGATGAAGCTCTGATTAAGGTTTTATGAGGCAATCTGTAACATGGAGCAGGGTTCACAGGGGTCCCCTGCTATTTCCTCATTCTATACTTCTCATTGCAAATTAATTCAGCACTTTCATGAAACACTGTCCTTTTTTAATCCAATGGAAAAAAGTCCATGTGCCTACCCCATAAAGATATTCTTTATTGAATAATTCTGATGCTAGAACCTACCAGTACAACAGAAAAATGGAAGCTATTTCAAAGATGTATTAACTCCTATGGAGTTTACCAGAAGAATCAAATTATTCAATGGTCCAAATGTCTAAAGAATTAATGATAAGGCAGAAATAAATAAATTGACCACTTCCTTATAGAAAAGATGAGAATTTATTCCTAATGTAATACTTTCTAATTTTCCAAATGACAGTTGAAGAAGCTGTAGGAAATGCATTTCTTTATTTTATATGACAATATTTCTGACTCTAAGGTATATATTTTTGAAAATAAAAATTTATAGTGATGAGATTCTAGACTGCTCCTGTCTTAAAGGCATTGCGATGGTGTCCTCTCAGGGGGCTTGGGCAGAATTTCCCAAATTTCGACGAAGGAGGAGAAGCTGACTCAGGACTTACAAATTATTTCTGATCTACATAAAGGCTGAACATGGCAATTGCTTCTCGGGCAGAAAGAAGCAGTGAAAGTGCCATTTGCAAGGCAGCAGAGACTTTAAGACAGGGAGAAGTGGGCAACTAATAGGAAGAAGTTGAAAGACACTGATGTTACATAGCTAGGCTCCTAAGAGGGTGTTTACTGAGCACCTGTTACATACTAGAAGCTGTTCTAGGCATATGGAATTCATTGGCAAACAAGTTAGAAGTAGCTTTGGGCTCACATTTCCTATAATCTGGTTGGGGAGGGGGGATCATATTGCCAGTAATTATAAGTCTGTAATAAGATGCTAAAAGGAAATTTTTCTTGATTCTGGAAAAACAGCTAAAATCCATAGTTGAAGACTGTAGGGGGCAAATACACATCATTTTAAAAATAGCCTTCATGAGTAGCCAACAATTAGAGTCAGACTTGTCCTTCCTCTTGTGTTTAATAAGAGGCTGCCAAACCTGCCTCGCCACCTCCTACCACTGTATATAAGGAGAGAAATGGGGAGGAAAACGGGTATTTGGAGAGATTCTTTGCTTGTGTGGGACATGGGGTTCAAGTGAGAGATTTACTGTTCTCTTTGGTGGAAGATTGAGAGGGGTAATTCTTCCCTCCCAAATCAGCGAATGTCAGAGTGACTTGTGCACAGAGGGGAGATAGGCATTTCATTTTCTGGCTCAGATATTTAGAGAGTACAGTTATTAATATCAGTTATTAATTATTTGATTTATTTATTCATTTAATAAAGAAAAATAGCTGTTGAATATCTATTATGTATTTGCCAGGGATATTCTAAGAACTGGAAGTATAGTGAGTAAAAAATCAAAGTCCTTGATCTCATACATGAAGCTTGCATTTATATATTGGTATTTTTTTTAAGAGAGAGAGGGAGAGAGAAACAGTCAATTTTATTTAGTTTTTCATCTGGCCTTTGTTTCCTCCAAAACTTAGTTGCATATGTGATGCTGGGGTTTGAACCTGGGTCCTCACACATGCCAGGCAAGTTCTCCCACCACTGAGCCACTGCTCCAGCCCATGCTATGTTTTCATGAAGATGGAAATGAAGTCGTATAATATGTCAAATGGTGATGACTGCTATAAAGAAAAACAAGAGAGTGAAAGAACATGGACATTGTTTAATATAAGTGTAGGGGAAGATTTCTCTGATGATGTTGTCTTTAAGCAGAGTCTAAGATCACAGAGCTACCCCCAGGGCTGCTGAGTTTAGAAAGTCTCCCTTCCCTCTGGATAGACTCACCCTCTGGAAGAGCAAGAATGCACAGGAGGGAGGAGGGAAGTTCTGAATTAGATGTAAGATTGGAACTTTCAGGAGGACCCATGTGAATTGTAGTATCCACAATGTCTGAAAAGTTATGGGACTTGCCTAAGATACCATTAGTAGTCTGGAGAGGGAAATTCAGCAGAGCAAGGTGCAGATACAGTGAATTTTGGAGGGGATATTGTTTATCCACAGCAATAAGGGTTCTGATCTAAAGTAATCTGTGTCATAGGTAGAATGAAGAAGCATTGCCAGGGGCTGGAGTGGTGGCTCAGTGGTTACGGCTCTTGCCTGGCATGTGCAAGTACACGGGTTCAAACCCCAGCACCACATACACAACTAAGTGTCGGAGCAATGAAAGCCATGTGAAAAACTCAATAAAAACTGATTCTCTCTCACACTGTCCTTCCCTCTTAAAAAGAAGAAGAAGAAGAAGAAGAAGA
>PVKS010050087.1:0-11702 GCA_004027875.1 Aplodontia rufa
CCCTCAAAATTATTTTTGAAAAAATACACAATTTATGTGCAGCAGCATAAACCTGTAATCACAGTGACTTCGAAGGCTGAGGCAAGAGGATCTCAATTTGATGAGTAATTTTTTTTTTCTTTTTGCTGTATTGGGGATTGAACCCAGGGCCTTTCACATGTTGGGCAAGCACTCTACCACTGAGTTATATCACCACCCCTAAGGAGTAACTTTTACAGGCTATGCAGAATATATCAAAATCCCTTCAAGTATAAATGTTTATTCATTAAAATTTTGATTTTGTGTACACTCCTAAAGTAGAACAATCATTTAATATTAATATTTCTGTTAATCTGATTTGATAAATTCTATTCAATGAAGCGAAACATCATATGGTAATCTCCACAGATGCAAATAAAATAAAAGGCATTCTTTCTAATTTTTTTTTATATTTTTACTTTCCATTTTGAGTAAATGATTGCAGAAAAGTTAAAACAGCACACGGAATGCCCATATATTCACCACCTTATTTTTCCTAATATTAACATCTTCATAACCATAGTACAACTAAAAAAATCAAGAAAATATTATTGGCACAATACTGTATTTGAAATTTGACAGTTTTGCTCCTAATGTCATTTTCCTTCAGCAGAATCCAATACTAAAATCCACATTTCATGTAATTGTTATTTCTCATAGTCTACTCCAATCTTATGACAGTTCTTTTGTCCTTTTTAGGGAGTGCGTCATTTTTTTACATTTTTAAAGAATATTAATTATTTTGAAGACTGTCAACGTGAGATATCTAACCTTTTCTCATGATGAGAATAAGATTATGCATTTGAGACAAGAATATCAAAAAAGTGGTATCACATTATTCTTAATGCACCATATTCAGGAGTACATGTAACGTTAATATATCCTATTACAGGTGATGTTAACTGCAATCACTTGATTAACCCGTATAAGTTCCACACTTTCCATTCTGGGAATATTTCAATGAAATTAACAAAGGTTAATGCAGGCATTAAAGTAAGTTGGAAATCATAATCTAGAGCTTATATGTGTGTACAGGGGTGTGTATATATAAATCACATTAATATATCATAATTATATCCTTATAAAGTTATTTTATCCTTATTACATAATTACATTATTTTATATAATTATTTATTACATACTATATTATTATAAGTTTTTATAGATGGCCCACATCTGGAACAATGGGACAAAATGGGTTAAGACAGTGTGTCTTTCAGGTTTCTCCATTATAAAGTTACTATTTCTCTTCTGGCAAATATCTTGGGGACAATCTTAAACAACAATTAAAACAACAAAAATAACAATATTTTTTTTAAGAGAGAGGGAAAGTGAGGGAGAGAAAGAGAATCAACTTTATTTTTTCAACTGGTTTTTATTTCTCTTACAAGCAGTTGTATATGTAGCGCTGGGGTTCAAATCCAGGTCCTTGCACATGCCAGGCAAATGCTCCAACTGCTTAACCACCACCCAAGCCTCCAAAATAACATATTTTATGTCATATTTTCTGTAAGAATGATTTTTTAACATTTTTTCATGTTTTTGTGGACCATTATTTATATTGTGTGTGAACTGTATGTACCTTCATCCCATTTTTTTCTATCAACTTTGTAATCCTTTATTCCTCAATTCAAAAAAAGTTTTTTTATGTATTAGGAATATTAGTCTTCATTTATATTTCCCAAGTTATCTCTTTTGACTTTATTTATGGTATTTTGTCATACATTTTTTAAGAGGTAGTCAAATTTATCATTTTGTATCACTTTTAAAAACCTTTCCCAAAAAAAATAAAATAAAATAAATAAATAAATAAAAAGCCTTTCCCTACACCAAAACTAATAAATTTTTCTAGAACTTGTGTAGGTGTCTTTTTGAAGATATAGATCCCTGACACATTTACTGTTAATTCTTCTGTGTGCTCTAAAATATGGATATAATTATCTTTTCCCAAACAGCTTCCAAGTTGTCTCATCACCATTTTTAAAATATTCATTTTTACCCATAGTGCCTCAAGATATAGCCTTTCTAATACACTGAGTTCCTTAATGCTTCTGGACCTAATCCTAGACGTCATATTTCATTTCTACAAGTATTATAAGATATTAAATGGCACTATCTAATCATGTGACAATACTACAACATTAATTGTAAATTAGAAAGGCTTTACACAGTATGATTTTCATGTTTGGTAACGCCAGTTTCCCTTGTAATATTTCTTTTCCCTTTTTTTTCTGGCTATTCTAACATGCTTATTTTTTTAATATGAACTACAGCATCAACTTATCTAACTTCATAAAGTTGTTATTGGTATTTTTATTACAATTATAGTGATTTATAAAATAATTTGGGGCAGGAACTGATTATTGCATCAAAATATTTGAGAGAAAATCTACTTCTATGCCTTTTGATAGTATTTTAAAAATTTTTTTTCTCCAGTAGGTTTTACACATTTCTTATTAAAATTTTCACAAATATTTAATTCTCTTGGTTGCTATCACAATGAGGCTTTCCCTAACATTACATCCTATAATTGTTTATTATTTATGTTTATTAGTCTTTTGTTTGTGTGTGAATGTGTGTGTTACTAGGGATTGAACCCAGAGGTTCTCTACCACTATGCTATACTCCCAACCCTTTTTAAAAAATATTTTAGGCAAGGTCTCACTAAGTTCCTGAGGCTGGTCTCAAATTGCAATCTTCATGCTTCAGCCTCCTGAGTCACTGGGATTACAATGGTGTACTACCACACCCAGTCTACCTATATTCTTAAAGAGAAAGGAATAGCAGTCTTTCTGAACTTTATGAAATACATACATCATGCCAAAAATCAAAGTCATGAGGTGAGATTTGTTCTATTATATAGAATCAGGTACAAAAGTTATGAAATACATACATCATGCCAAAAATCAAAGTCATGAGATTTGTTCTATTGTATAGAATACAGGTACAAAAGTCTCATTCTGTAAGTAAACTGAAAATTAATAAGGTTCGGAAGAGTGGCTTATACTAACTAAATTCAAAGGTAGTAATAACTATTTTTTTTTTTTTTTGGTGATGCTAGGGATCAAAAATCAAGGCCTTATGCCAGTTAGGCTAGCACTCTACCAGCCATGACTGTTTCTTATTAACAATTTAAATAATACTGTTCATATTTTGATCACATCAAATTAGAATCCAGGACTTAGTGACCTTTTAGTTCCTTCTATCACACCATACTTCATTTAAACACATCATTTGTCTTTGAAAACAAAAATAGTAAACCGACAGCTATTTAATAAATAGGATATATATATATACACACACACATATACATAATACATATACACATATAATACAATGGCCTTGTTTGCTCAGTAAGGTCTCTAATACAGCAATGCATCTGCATTAAGCTTTAAAATTTCCCATATTATAATCAATCTTATAGTTTTAGTGCTTGATGTCTTCACCACGCCAAAATGTGCTGGTGAAATTATGTAGTGGCTGCTAATTAATATTAATCTGTGTTGTTAAAAGTTAGGAGAATGATAACCTTTAAAGAAAAAGATGGCAGAGCAGTTTGGGGTGCATATAACAGGTTTCTGAACAGGCAGTAATTCTTGTTCTGGTAATTTCACAAGTACGTTCACTTTGTAAAATTCACTGATTATATGCTTAAGATGTGTTCACTTTTCTCTATATGTTACACTTCAATCAAAACAGTTGTTTTTTTTTAAATAAGCAGAAAACAAAACAAAATAAAAACAAACCATAGAAAAAGATCTTTTTATACACTTTCACCTTATAAATGGCAACATCTCCATTTAAATGCCACAGGAATATCCATCTACTAACAGAACTCAAATTTCCCAAACTGAACTGATCTTTCTTTCTCACTAAGACTTATTTTTATATGTAATCTCTCTGTAGCTGCACTATTCTCCTAAGCTGAAACCTCTGAAACACTACTGGCTCAACTCTCTGCAGTATGTAGCTGCATACAAAATGGTATGTTCCTTCTGTGGCAACTCTTCCTTTGTACCTTCATCCTTTTCATTCCCATTACTATAACCCTACTTGGTCCTCCTAATGCCTTCTTATTATTGCAATGCTCTTCTCCATCCCAATTAATCTTTATTACCACCAGATTAATCTTCTTGAGGGACAACTCCGATCATGCCACACCTATTTTAAAAACATTCAATGGCCCTGTCTTCTTCATGAAGCTTGAGCCTGGCTTTAAATTTCTAGAAAGAACTTCTACAACAACTATTAAATTAACCCACAATCTTTTACCTTTTCTTTGCCAGAATTAAAATTATTTAAAATAATTGAAAGGATATAAATTGCTGATCGCAAACAAGTAAACCACTCCCCTCCCCTAAAAAAAACATGACTATCATTCAAGACAGAACAACAACAAAAAAGTCAGAAGTAAAAAAAAAAAAAAAAAAATTGAAATTTTAAATCTCATCTACAGTTGAGAAATTGTTTGCTTACAGGCAAACTAGAATGTTAGTCCTGTCAATGTAAATTTAAATCTTGTTCATAGGCTCCAAATACTGAAAAGAATTGGAGGAAATACTATTGCTATATTTCAGCAGATTCCAAGACTCCCCAAACTTGATTATTAACTTCTTTATTAAAGCACATTAAGGTGAATTCTTGTATTAAAAACAAACAAATAAACAAACACTTGGCATGGCTATTATCTTTGATCAACCTTATTTAAATGAGGAACTTATAAAATATAAAATAACAAAAGGTTGATGTTCCTATGTCAAATAATTTGTAATTTTCTCGTGACATGATAAAGTTTGAAATATTCTCCCATAACAAGAAATGCCTCCAAGAGGTTATAAATGATTCAATAATGACTAATTTAGTGTTTGCAATGACTTTACAGAAGATATCTACTGAAAATGAGAATCATCTCTATCTGTCAAGGAGTGTAAGTTTACTTGCAACATGAAAAATCACTAAAATGGTTACCTTTAGAAATGTATAGTAAGAGGAGATTGATTAAAACATAAGTACTATACATTAAATACAGTAAAGTCTAGAGGAGGGATGGCAAATAGATTTTATTTTGCACACCAGCTCTGAACAACGTGTTCTGAATAAGGCGTTTTTTGGAGCTGGGGAACACTTAGTAATGTTGTAACCAATTAGTAATGGTAAAAGACACGAGAAAAGATAAATAATGCCATATATTTAGGGATTTATTTGCCATTCCTATGCTATTGTATTTCAAATAATCTCATAAAATGTACAACTACAAAAATTACTTACTGCTTCAACAGAGTTACATTCTCGTCTTGTTTCTAAATAACGTAGTGCTCGTTTTTCTTCTTCTTTTAATTTAGCATCTGCCTGTCCAGAAGCAAAATAGCAATCATTTTAAGAATATCAAGTATATCAAGATAACAGCTCAAATGTTCAAATGTATGACATTTGGACTTACATATTTCATATAATTCTGTACACCATTTTGTTGTAAATATGAGGGTGCCTGTGTTCTATAAAATCTCTCTGTTGAATCCAAATATGCTTTCTCAAAATTGTCCCTATAAATCTGAAGCTTATCCTCGGGATTAGAACAAAGGTTAACTGAAAAACAGAAAATAAAATTTTACTTTAATTATGATCCCAAACAGTATTTTACATACAATAGATGAATGGCAAATATTGAGGAGTTGTTATATGTAAGACGACAGTGCTCATGAGAACACACAACCATTTAAGACAAAATCTCCACAAAAAACTTGAAAAGATCAAGTTACAAAGCAGTTAAGTAACAAATACAATAAGAATATGGACTATTTAGTTTTTTTTATTATTTTTTTTTTAAAGAGAGAGGGAAAGAGGGGGGAGAGAGAGAGAGAGAGAAATAATTTTTATTTAGTTTCTCATGTGGCTTTCATTGCTTTAAGAACTCGTTGTAAACATGGGTGCTGCGGTTTGAAATCTTGTATTTGCGCATGCTGGGCAAGCGCTGTAACCGCTGAGCCACTGTTCCAGCCTATTTAGTTTTTGAATAGTAAAGAGATTGACCTCTAAATCAATGATCAAGAAATCGTTCATAGAACAGATGAGATTTAAACTTAATTTTAAGAAACAAACAAGGATTTTCAGACAGATTAGTAAAATAAGTAAATTATCTAGAAGCAGAAAAGCAGAAGCTATAAAGATTAGGTTGTCTAAGTCAACGATAAGGTTAATAGAAGATAAGGTAGAATGATAAATCAGGATTGGCTCTAGAGAAGCACAACTCTCAAACCATGTAGCCTGCCTGAATTCAGCATGCTGTAAGTAAAAACAAAATAACAATGAAGAAATATGGAAGAAACAATGAAGAAAAAACAGTAAAAAATAACTCTAAAGGTTCACAAATGCTGGGGAACAATACTGACCAAATTATATTGTTATATCATGTGCATGTATGAATATGTAACAACAAATTCCACTACTATGTACAATTATAATGCACAAATAAGAAATAAAGGTTTACTAATTCAACAAATACTTATTGAGAATGCTTTCCTAACAGGCATTCTATGTAAAGATACAGTGTCAACAAGATACTTAAAAGTATTACTCTAGGGAGAGACATATTATGAATAATGAAGTGACAGGGGCTAACTTAGTGTTTTCTCCATGAGGAAATAAAGTATGAAGATGAATTAGAAGATGAAGAGGAAGAAAAGTATTCTAAATCAGAGGAAATAATATATGTGACTGAAAGTACAAATGAAAATACTGGCAGAAGCTGAGAAGGTAGAAGAGAATGTACACAGTTAAGTAACTTCCTAAAAACAAATACTAAACCAGTTACCTTGTATGAGCTACATCCAAATTTACATTCAAAATTTATATATTTACAAAATATTTCCAAATTTTCATTTTTCTAATTTAGGTCACTAAAAAGATTTACTAGCAGCCAGGCATGGTGATGCACAACTGTAATTCCACTGACTCAGGAAGCTGAGGCAGGAAGATCTCAAGTCCCAGGCTGGCCACAGCTATTTAGTTAGACTCTATTTCAAATTGAAAAAAATAAAAAGGACCGGGGGTATGGCTCAGTGGTAGAATACCCTGGGTTTAATTCCTAGTACCATAATAAAATAAATATAAAATTGCCAGCCAAGAAATTAATGATATGGAAGAAATATGACAGATAAATATAATTTTTTGTAGGTTTCTTTCGTTATTTTTTTTTCTTTTTTTAAGAGAGAGGGAGAGAATGAGAGACAATCAATTTTATTTATTTTTCCATCTGGCCTTTGTTTTTCTGACAAAATTGCATATGTGGTACTGGGGTTTGAACCCACGTCCTTGTGCATGCCAGGTAAGCACTCCAACCACTGAGCCACTGCTCCAGCCCTGTAAGTTTCCTTAAAGTAGAATTAATACCATTTGTATACTCTCAAAACTGGTACCAAAAAAGGTAGCTGTGACTTTATATCCTAATAACTCTGATAAAACTATAATTGTCCTAGAATTTCTATGAAAAGAAAATTTGAATTCAGAACACACCATAGGATTCTCTTACTCCAATGACCAGTTGAGAATCAAAAGCTTCTCCCAATCTTTCTGCATGTACCAGCTTCATTGCACTATCTTGGAGTCTGTTTTTTATATTTGAAAAAATTGACTCATTCCATGTATCAAGCATGAGCTAGAAAAACAAGAACAAAATATAGTATCATTTTCAATTATTAATATACCAAAGAAACTCCACACACAAATTTTAGCACAAACACTAAAAAAGAAATCAAATTTTTAGTTCTGCATTTACTTGAATTCTTCAAGAAAGCAGGATATTTAGCATAATGGTAAAGAACAAGTATTTCCAAATCAGATGTAACTGGATTTGAATCCAAGCTCTGTTAATTATTTACCTCTTTCCTGCATGTAATTAAAATAATGGAACAAATTTCCAGTGATCATTATAAAAACTAAACACAATAACACATGGAAATCTTGTTTTTCTACAGCTCGGAGCTGAATTTCAGAAACATTGGTATGTTTGGAATATTCATATGAATATCTGCATTGACACGTAGAAAAAATGCAGAAAAATCTGTTTGATACTGGACCTTAAATAAAAAAATATGAAAAATCTACCTTAAAGATAGATGCCCATCAAAATGACAGAAATTATATATACCATTGATGAGTATCTTTTAGTTCTGAGTAATTGTGTCAGATATAGGAGAAATATTAATAACAGCAGCAACAGCAAAAAAACAAAAAAAAACAACAAAAACAAAAAAACAAAACCCACAAGATTAACAGTTTTATTTATAGCCTTCATTAGTATAACATTCATTATATGTCTGGAACTGCTCTATGTAAATTCCATACACAGCTCACTTAATCCTCATAGTTTTGATAGAGGTACTACTCTTATTCCCCCTTTAGACAGCAACTTATCCAAAATTAAACACAAACTTATTAGAAGGCAATCTAATAAAATGATTGCTTAAAGATAAAAAGAGTAATTTACAGGAAACAGAAGTATAAAAAAAGAGCAGGGAAATGCAATATTGAAGAAAAAACTAGAAAAGTTGAAAGTAAAAACGAAAAGCAAAGGAGATAATGTTTGAAGACAGATTTATAGTTGTAAAACGATTAGAGAGCTGAAAGTAAAGATGGATAAAAGAAAAATATTATTCAATAAAACCCAGCAAGAGGTGAAAAGGAATTTACATGTGCAATACAAAAACCCACTTCAAGTCTACATTATTTTGAAATGCTTTCAAATAAAACTTTCTGAAGAGTACCAGAAAAAAACATGGGAAAAATTGACTTACCTTTCGAACAATACTGTCTTCCACATTTGACTTTTTATTGCTGCCCTGTTTACCCATTAAAGTAATCTCTAATTGACAAAAAGGTTTCGGTAAAATATCACATTGTGTAAAGAATTTTCGCCATTCAACAATATATGCTTTTAGCAAAGCTGTGTCATCCTGATGGCTCAGTACTCGCTGAAAAAAAGAATCGTACCAATTTGAAATAAACATAGTGTGCTTTGAAAAATAAGAATAAAACATATTCATGCCATAAATTTAAATTTTTTATTTATTGCACAAATTGTATTATATACAAGAACAATTAAAATATGTTCCCAAAATTCCTGGACACAAATGTTCATAGCAACATTATTCATTATAGAGAAGAGGAAACGTCCATCAACTTATGAATGGATAAACCACATGTGGTATAGCCACACAATAACATACTATTCAATCAGAAAAAGATAAAAATAATACTGATTAATGTTACAACACAAAATTCATCTTGAAAAATTATCCCAAGTGAAAGAAGCTAATCATAAAGTCACATATTGTATGATCTTATTTTATAGGAAATATCAAGATTAGGCAAATCCAAAGAGACAGAAAACAGATTAGTGGTTTAGTGGTTGCCAAACATGGGAGGGAGGGATAACAGGGAATGATTGTTAATAGATCCGACCTTTCTTTTTAGGGCAATAAAAATATAGTACAATGAGTAGATGATGTATCCAACTTTACGAATATAATAAAACTCACCATGGCATGAATTATCTCAATTTGTGGGGAAGGGTAGGAATGGTGGTATTAGGGTTCAAACCTAGGGCTTTACATATGCTGGACAACATATACCCATTTTTTAAAAATGGTGGGATGGGGCTGGAACGGTGGCTCAGCGGTTTCGGCGCTTGCCTGGCAAGCACGAGGACCCGGGTTCAAACCCCAGCACCACGTACACAACTGAGTGTTGGAGCAACTGAGGCCATGTGAAAAACTAAATAAAGTTGTTTCTCTCTTTCTCTGCCTCTCTCACTGTCCCTCTCTCTTTAAAAAAAATAAATAAATAAAAAAATAAATAAAAATGGTGGGATGGAGTCAATTTCCCCACTCCTCATGTTTAGGCTTGTCTGGTAACCTTCTTTGACCAATAAACGGTCAAAGTAGCAAAGTAAGGTTTCCAAGCCTAGACATGAAGAAGTCTTGTAGATTCTAATCTCACCTTTAAGGGTAGTTTTCTTGAAAATGAGAAATTAAATGGTGGAAGAGAAAACTAGCACTACGTATATGCCCTCTTGGACCACCTTGTCCCTGTAGAACCAACAGCCAAATACAGCTGATTTAATAAGCTTAGGTGAAATCACCTGACCCCACTCTCAATAACTAAATCACGTAATTATAAACAAATAATTATTTTTGGCTGGGAGTATAACTCAGCACTATACTGCTTGCCTAGCATGTGCAAGGCCCTAGGTTCAATGTCCAGGGCTGAAAAATAAAATAAATAAAATAGTTATGCTAATCTAAAAAAAAAAAAAAAATATATATATATATATATAACCAATTTCCTAATATTTTCCCCAAGCACCTTTTGCTTTTATTGCTGTTCTTGCTTTGAGATGGGGGCAGGGGTTCACTATGTTGCCTAGACAGGTCTTGAAACCCCTGGGCTCAGATGATTCTCAGATAATCTACCACTGAACTATATATACCCAGACCCTTTCTTGGGTTATTTAAAATAGTGCTATAATAAACATTTTAATACATATTACCTTTGTTATTTGGGAGATTTGGCCCTTCCTAACAAGGTAAGTTCAATTAGACAGAACACTGTCTAATAGTATAGATCGTAGGGGCTGGAGAAATGACTCAGCAGTACAGGATTGCCTGGCATGCACAAGGACCCAGGTTCAAACCCTACACCACATATACAACTAAGTGCTAGAAGAACAAAAACCGGATGAAAAAAATAAATAAAATTGGCTTTCTCTTTCTCTCTTAAAAAAGAAAAAAAAATGAATCATAAAACTAGATAATCTTGAGTTTAAAAATCTTTTAAAATTATACTCCCATGTTTCCCATTGCTGTCCCTACAGTTTAACTGCTGTAAATCAATGACACTAAATACTATCCTCAGGGTCTTTAAAAAAAAAATTTTTTTGGGGGAGCGGGTGGGGAGGGTGGTACCAGGAATTCAACCACTGAGTTACATGCCAGTCCTTTTTATATTTTTATTTTTTATTTTAAGACTGGGTATTACTAAGTTGGTGAGGGTCTTGCTAAATTGCCCAGGTGACCTTGAACCCACAATCCTTCTGCCTCACACTTCTGAACTTCTGGGATTACAGGTGTGCACCATTATGCCCTTTTTAAGATGAGTCTTTATTAGCCTATTCACATAAACTAAAGAATAAAACTATCAATTTGAAATAAAATTTTATCTTTACCAAAAGTTATATAAACAGACAAATTTTTCTTTTTTCTTTTCATTTGTTTTAGAGAGAGAGAGAGAAAAAGATAATCAATTTTATTTAGTTTTTCATGTGGTTTTTGTTTCTGGGGTTCCAACTTGAGTCCTGGCACATGCCAGGCAGGCACCATAACAGCTGAGCCACTGCTCCAGTCCCAGGCTGATGTTTTCTAGTCCAAATGGAAAATGTATTCATAAGTCAGTTTTGGAAAAATATTTCTAATTGATTCTGAAATATTTAATTTTGTAAGTAAGTAAAGCCTTAAAACAGGATTTATTTTCATTAAAATATTATTTCCTATAAAACTATAACCTAAAGAAATTTATTTATATTATCAACAAAACAATTTTGTAAATAATACTCAATATAATATCATTCTTACTACATCTTGGTAGTGGCTACTAGCAGAATTAAATATATATCAGATATATACTTGATT
>PVKS010050088.1:0-11705 GCA_004027875.1 Aplodontia rufa
GAAATCTAGCGCTTTACAGATTATTTTATTTTGTGTAGAGAACACGTAGCGTCTCCGAAGATCAGCCCCAATGAACATGTCAGTGTTGACTTTACAAGAATATGAATTCGAAAAGCAGTTCAACGAGAATGAAGCCATCCAATGGATGCAGGAAAACTGGTAGGTGATGCTTTCGCGTGATACTGTTCCCGGGAGCCCTGTGCGTCTCCCCTGAGTGCACTAATGTCGGTATTCCCTGTCTGGGCGTGAATGGAGCGGTGGATCGCGGGAAGCAGCTAGCCGATCGCGGAGTTCCCAGGTCTAGGAGACACTGGGCTGCACGAAGCGCGCGGTCGGTGGGTGCCTTGTGTGAACCGCGGCTACACATGCATCTTTATATAGATTATATAACATAGAACATATATGTGTGCCAGGAGTGATAGCTGAGCCACAGGGAAGGCGAGAGAGATGCCACAGTCCGGATTCCCTACCTGTGCTACCTCCTGGTTTTTAATCTAGATTTTTCCCCCCGCTGCTTGGCCTCTCAGCCACCGAAGTGTGCAAGGCCATGAAGGGAGGACCCTGTCTCTGGCTCTCTTAACCCTCTCCCGCCCGCCGCCCTCGGCTCTGGTCCTTGCTTTCTCCCCATCCCTCGTGTCCTTCCTTTCTCCTTGCAGCTCTCCTACTTCACCGTCCTCTGTCTGCATCTCCCTCGCCGGATGCCTCCTTTCTAGGACCCCTTTCCCCACGCGGATCCTTTTCCGGTTTTGTAAAGAGACCGGGGGTGGGGGGGTGAAGAGGAGGGGACAATGAAAACTGTAATAAAAATGAATGAACCCGAACGAGTGGAGCCACGCCATTATTAAGTTTCTGTTTTACGGAAACGCCTTTTGGACACACTCACTTGTAATTCAATGCGAAGGTGCTGATTGGAGTTCAGGCACACAGAAACCCCTAGGGCTGCAGCAGAGTCCTTGGGGGCTCTTACCCAGAAAAACTTCTCTTAGGAAAAAAACATCTTTCCTGTTTACTGTGTTCCCTCCCCTAGTCTTTTTGAAAAATCCCTGTTTAGGAAGCGATCCTGTGTCACCTTGCAATATTTAACCGGGGAGGGTGTACTCAGCTCGCTTCTTCCTTGTAGACTGAACTGTGGCAGGCGTTCCCCTCCTTCCCTCAACCCTGGGTCTGGCTATTTGCGAAGTGCAAGCTATACTTTCCCTATAGCTGGGCAGTGGCCGGTCTCCTCCCCCGGCTTGAGAACAGAGGGTCGGACCCTAGGGGCTCCCGAGCGCCGAGGGATTTCGCCGCCGCGAGCGCGCGTGCTCAGCGCCCCAGCGACCTGTCTTCCCTCCCACCGCTCTTCAATGGGAAACCGGAGACGCTGGCGCGCTCCGGCCAGGGGCGGGCTGCAGTAGGAGCCGGTGCGGCGGGCCCATGCCTGGGGTAGAGGGTTCAGCAACTTTTCCCCCCTACCCCCTGGAGTCTCAAATAACCGTCTGGAGGAGCGGCTGCCACTCTGGTCTCTCAGCGCCGGCCTGGGGCGCAGCCGCCCTTAGCTTCTTGCTGGTCAGCCCAGGGCTCTCTGGCCTCTGGCGGCCGCAGCCGGGCGGAGCCTTCCCGCTGGCCGCGCGCGCCAGCAGGGCCTGGCCTGCCTGGGGGCGGGCGCCGTGCGCTCTCTAGGGCTGCTGCGGGCTGCGGCGTGGCTGGTGGGTGCAGTAGGCTGAGAAGGCCCGCGGACCGCGTCCCAGCAGACCCTATTTTACGAGGAGGGTGCTAGCCGCTTAAAAGGACGGGAAGTGCAGCAGGCTCAGGGTGAGGAGCTAGGTGCCTCCCGGGTCGCCAAGACAGTGGTCCTCGGGGCTAGGTCCGAAGCTGGTCGTAGACTGCGAGTCCGGATTTCGTTGGAGATTAAGAGGCCAGGGCATTTCGAGAAGACGAGCCCCCTCAGGCCCAGCCACCTGGGTGCTTCTCTAGTTGCACTTCCTCCTCCCGCGTAGAGGGTGGCGCTGAAGGCAGGGAGGGGGCGGTGACCCCGGCAGGCCGACGCTTGGCGCGCGCAGCTGCCCTGCGTAGGGCTCAGGTCTTGTCTGCAGCTGCTTGTCCTATCCTCTCTTGCCTTACTGTGCCTGTCTCCCCAGTATCCCTGTGTGCTCTGCATTGTCTAACGTCTACTGTGCCCTCGATTTGCTGCCTGCTGGTTGGACCTAGCTTTGCGGAGTCGGCTGCCCTTGCTCTGCGGGCTGATTGCATTCACTGTCTGTCGCCTTCCTACACCACCGTGGTGGATTCTGCCTCTTATTTGTTGCTTTTTCTCTAAAAGCCACTTCCTAAGCCTGTCCCAGGACCATTTCCCGCCAGTTCTTTCCATTCATTCAACAAGCACTTACTGAGCCTGACAGGTCCTGGCAGTCACAGGACAGAAAATGACAAAAATGCGCCAACTTCCTTGGCCTGTTTAACTCTGACTACTGTTTCCTCTTAGCTCGTTATCTGTACCTGTCTTCTAGCAATATCTTTTTCTGGCGCTTATTTATTATAAGTGGATATTTACATACGTGCCTGCGCTTCCTACCAGACCATCCGCTCTTCAGGTCATAATCCTTGTCTTACTCCATTCTTGATTCTTCAAAGCACCTGACAGATGCTTGGGAAGATGCTTATTTTGTGATTGAAATTAAAATATACTCAAGATTTAACGTGTTAGGCTTCCCTTTGCTTTTTTTTTTTTTTTTCCTGAAAAGTGAGAGAATCAATTTTAATTTTTTCATCTGGTTTTTGTTTTTGGTGCTGGGATTCAAACTCGGGTCCTCATGCCAACCAAACATTCTGTGGCTGAGCCACTGATCCAGCCTTCCCCTTGCATTTTCAATCCCTGTTATAATAACAGTTTGTGATTTATCACTTTTTGCCACCTTGTTCTTTGTTGACTATATTTGTGGATTGAATATTATAGTCCAAGAACCCTGATGGCAGGTATACCTTCCTTGTAACTTTTTTTTTTTTTTGGTGGTGTGGGAATTGGATTTAGGGCCTTATGCTTGCCAGGCGAGCACTTTACCTCTGAGCTGCATCCCCAGCCCCTCTTTTTCTTTTTTAAACCAGGGATTGAACTCAGGGTGCTTTACCACTGAGCCACCCCCACACCCCCACACCACCTTTTTAATATTTTATTCTGAGACAGGATCTCCCTAAATTGCTGAGGCTGGGGGATTACAGGCTTCGGCCACTATGCCCTGCCTTGTAACTCTTCTTGACACTAATGTCTTGCCTTCTTGTACTGCAGAGTATTTCTCCCAATATCCTGGTGACTCAGTGCCCCTTTCTCTACCTCCAAAACCCTAACAGCCAAAAAGTCTTGAAACAGGTGTATAAGAAAAAAAAAAGATTTTCTTTTTATTTATTTTGTTAACAGGAGGGCTTAGACCCTCTTTGGGAGGGGGATATTTTAGGAAACCACAGAGTCTAAACTTTCCTAGACCCATTCCCATAAAATGGCTTACGGTGTAAAATAACTTCTGGAAGGAAGACCTATGAAGTGAAGCTTCTGCCCTGTTATTTGAAAAGTTATTTGAAATTGTCATTAAAAATCTCTAAAACATAGCCTCAAACAAAACTTGCTAATTTAGAGAATTATAATGTTTCTTTCATAAATGAGCTACACAGGCTTTTGAAGAATTGTGAGAAAGGACAGGAAGGGTGCTTTGCCAGTAGACTGACTGGGCTACTAGTATCATTTAAGAGGACCTAGAATAAGAATTTGTTAAACACACCCTATAATTCATAACTGCTAACTTAGCACACATTCATCGAATGGGGTGCCATTTTTTGAAGTGGTGTTTGTATTTATATTCCCTAAAGGGTTGGATGAGACAAGTTTGTCAAGCTTACTGCTGCTTCAATGTTTAAACTGATACTCATTGACATAGATGTGCAATAAATACTGTCGATTTTTTTAAAAATATTGTAGCAAATAGTTTCATATATAATAGATTAGCAAAAAATGTGAAGTAATAAGTATATTCCCTTGGAGAATCATCCTGAGCCACATCCTAAAACTACATGTCCAGTTAAAAATATCCTGGGTAATTTTATCTGGTGAGAGTTTCTTACATGAGGTAGAGGAAATTGCCTGCTTTTAAGCTCCAAATAGCTTTTTTGAGTTCCAATTTTACACTGAAAAGCCCTTGTGATTTTACAGCATTGAAAATAGAGACATGTTGTTCTTTTATGAGATGTCTGGCCTTTACCTGTTATTCTCACTAATAACTGACTTAATTTGTAAGTGCTGCTAGCAAGGGGAAAGAGTGGTAAGGGGACATAAAATTCATTGATTGAGAAGGAAAGCAGGCTCTGCGCTTCTCCTCTTTCAGCAGCCTGCCAGGTTTGTGCTAACAACAGTGGATGCTAGTTGCTCCGGTTGTAATTGTCTGGCCAATGATGATTATCTTCTGATGTCGGCTGACACAGTGTTCACCAATAGGAAAGCAGGAGGCCTGTGCTGACTGCTGTAATATTATGTATGTGAGGTGACGTCATCAAAGGGCTTGCCTAGAACCTCAGGAAGCCCTCCCCCTCTCCTGGCATCCTTCACCCAGCCAGGCTTTCAGTGCTTTGTACATTTTTCTGACTTTCTCCTCTCTCTCCTTCTGTGGTAATGGTTATAAGGAATTTATTGTTTTCATATTTTATATTCTGTATTAGAAGGTTATGAGATAGAAGTGTCTAGCATTAAATATTGTCCAGCAAAAGAAACCTTTAATTCACAAATTTGACTTTACCAAAGAAAAAAGTGGAAGGAATGTAAATGGAGTTGCTAATTTATATATTCTTTCATATACATGAGTTTTAGAAAGTAACACAATGTACACTTTCAGGATTCAAGAACCGTAAAAAGCTTTATAAACCTATATTAGTATTTTACTCAAAAGATAGCAACATAAGGTTGATGGAACTTTACAAACAAAGGCATAATACTAGGTTGTTATTTTTCTTGTAATGAGAGTTGCTTTGAATTGCTTCCTGAAATTCACCTCCTGATGTGCTGCATGCAGCTTCCAGAAAGATGGCTGGAAACAGTGCAGTCTGTAGCTACTGGCAGTTTCATTTAGTCGTTATTAGCATTACAGAAAATGTGGCTTGGGTCAGCTGTCTAGGAAAATACCGTGTCCATATTGTACTCATATGTTGTTGTCACTTATTTTGGAGAATGAAAGCTCAAAATATTTAGGATTAAGAAGTCCTAAGTGTGAAGAACTTAAACTGCATCCAGTAAACTTTAGAAATCACTGGGCTATATATGTTGTATGTGCTAGGTTAAGAGTGAGAAGTCAGAAAATGTACAGAGAAGAAAATGTGATCTATGTTACAATCCTCGAAAATAATAAAAGTTGGGGGGGAACTTTATCTGAACTTTCATGTATCTTTAAGAAATGATGTATATTCATGCTGTCCCTGCTTCTGATTTCCAAGGATGAGAGCCACCCTAATGCAGATTATTTTGTGACTATATTATCCATTTATGTGTTTGCATTAGTTACTGTATGGTGATAAAAATTTTTTACATGAGACCTCTGGTTAAACTGGTAATTTTGTAGCCTCCAGAAGATCGCTTGTTGCATTTATTTTGATTCTGCTGAAAGTATTAAGGTACAGCGTTAGAATTTAATTCCAAAGTCAATCACTCTGTATCCAAGAATTGCTTTCCGTACTTTCTTGAAAGGAGAGTCTTTCAACTCAGTGGGAAAGCTATGAGCAGGATGGAGATTTAGAAATACTTAGGAAGGCATAAAATAGCCATCTAATCAGTTTCTAGTCAACAAAGTGAAATCAAGTGGGCACTATTGTGCGATTCAAGAATTCACCTTTGTATCAGTCATCTGGACTCTTTTAGGTCCAGATCTAAATTAGTTGTCCAAAAATTGTCTTGATGATTTACTTAAATTTTCACATATGAGCATTGTGCTGTCCTTTGTTAACAGGAATCAGACATCAGTCCACAAAATTTGCCTCAGCTCTGTCTTTATTAATCCTTACCTCAAATCTACGTGTTCCAGTTTGCTTTGTTAAGTGAGCCCAGGCATTTGCGGAAAGGTTTCTTATTCTACATATGTCATTCTTATTGATAACACTGGGAAATCTGAGTGAAAACAGCTTGGCTTTATTGTAATGTTAAGGCTCATAATTTCATTTCTTTATGTTATTGTATACTGGCAGGTACATGTGTGTAATGTTGAAATAATTATCCAGAGTACTTTTTTTAAAAATAGCATCTCTACTTGTATTTAGCTTCCAATAATTTTTTTTACAGGTAGATGAACACTTTTTAAAAATTTTTGCCTGCTAATAAGAATGAGTGAGAAAGAGAATCAATTTTATTGATTTTTTCATCTGGCCTTTGTTTCTCCAACACTTAGATGTGTATGTGGTGCTAGAGTTCGAACCCTGGTCCCAGTGCATGCCACTGTTGATCCACCACTCCAGCCCCCAAGTGATTGCTTTTAAAAAGTGCTTTCAAGCTACAAAAATCAAATGTTTAATAGTTATTGCTGAATTACATAATATTCAATATGATTAATAATTGCTGGAAACCCCCAAGTTTTCTTGTCCTTATACCTCAGTTCTTAGCTTTTTCTATACACAAAGTGGTGGTAAATAAAATGTTAAAGATTTCAAGCTGCTAGGCCCACCCTAAATGGAGTAATTAACTTTTACAGATGAATTCAGTTCAGTAAAATTGAATGCTTTGAAGCTAAGAATTTCATGATTCTATTTTTGGAGGCTTAATAAAAATAATAGGAAGTGGAGAGGTGGCTTGGTGATTGTAGCACTTGCCCGGCATGTGCAAGTACATGGGTTCGAACCCCAGTACCAACGTACACAGCTAAGTGTCAGAGCAACGAAGACCATGTGAAAAACTCAATAAAAATTGATTGTCTTTCCCCCTCTCTCTCACTGTCCTTCCCTCTTTAAAAAAAAAAAAAATAAAGTCTAATGAAAAGATTTGCTTCTGAAACTATTGTAAGTATTTGAAACTTCTATCAAAGTCTGTGAGTGCCTTTAGCATTTAAGGGTTGGACTAGCAGTGTTTATCATTATAAGAGGGTAAAAGGTATTTTACAAGAAAATAGTACCTTAAGTGTCATCTGCAGTTTCCTTTCAACTTTATGACTTTTTAGTATAGCCTTTAAAGATCTTAGGACTTAGGGTAGATTTTCTTCATTCTGGAGCAATGGTGGTAGTGGTTGATACTTACACACTTAGTGATTGCAAGCATTGTTTTAAAAGGTATGTTAACTGTTAAGTCCTGACAGTTACCCTTCCATGTGTTCTCTTTTATAAGCAGACAAACTGTGTAGGCCTTCTCTGGGATTTGCCTGTAGGGACAGGAAAAGGAAAAAAGGGCTCCAGGCCTAAGACTTGCATGGGGGTGTGAATCACAGAGGTCTCTATCATTCCCTCATTTGAATACTAATAAATATTCAATCAGTAAAGCAATGCACTTGAAACCTTGGCTGCCCTGAAGCATTCCTGTGGTTTTAGTCAAGATAAGTATATCTTGTCCTATAATTTTCACAAAGTGGATCCTGAAAACTTAAGGCCAGAATAACTACGGAAAGTACCCATTGGCTTTACTGGGTGTCACAAACAGTAAGCTGTATAAATACTTTAATCATTAAGAATTACCACTTTCTGGGGGCTGGAGCCATCAGTGGCTCAGCTCAGTGGTTGGAGCGCATGCAGCGCTTGCCTGGTGTGCGAGGACCTGGGTTCAAACCCCAGCACCAAATACACAACTAAGTGTCAGGGAAACAAAGGATACAGAAAAAAATAAATAAAATTGGTTCTCTCTCCCCCCCAACCCCTCACTCTATCCCTCTCTTAAAAAAAAAAAATTACTATTTTCTGAATATCACTTGTTCAGTATCTATCAACACTTTCATTATTGCAGAAAGCGATGACATTCACAGTTTGATCGAAAATAAACCATGGCACACAGATTTGGAAATTTTCTTACAAAGCTTTGGCCCATGGAATGCTATCTGCCTGCTTCTCTGTAATATTCACCTCATCTACTTAGACTCTGGGAGTCCGTACCCACCTCACACTGCCACTAGCCAGGCTCACCTGGGGCGCGGGGTACACAGGCTTTAGTAGTTTCTGGTAACAACCACCCTCTGTTGACAGAAAAAAATGTGGACTCTGAATCTCCCTCTTCTTTCAGGTCAGCTCCTACAATGAAAACTGAAAGAATAAATTTTTTTTTTTTAACCGATTCTGTACCTTTTTGTGTGTGTGTGTTGCTGTGCTGGGAATGGAACTCAGGGCTTTGTAGAAGCCACACAAGTGCTCTATCCCTAAGCTACATGCCAGCCCTCTTCCTGATTCTAAAGTAAAAAAATCATTATTCTAGGAAAAAGAAATGAAGACATTAAAAAAGACAAAGGCATAGGAAGGAAAATTCCTTCATTCTTATCCGGAAGCAATCATTGCTATTTTGCCATATTTGCTTCTTTCCAAGGTTTTTATATATTCAGATCCTTCACTGTGTAACAATGTATGTGCCAGAGACTGCTGTGGGCATTGACATTACATACTGTCTCATCACACTTTTCTATGTGACTTTTTCCCTCTTTTCACAGTAAGTACTTTTTTGTCATTGAAACCATAAATTACTTGGACTTACCCAATCTCATTGCTAAACATGTTAAGTTTCTAATTTTTTTTATTAGAAATAATCCTCTGAGGAAATCTTCTTTTTTAATCTCTTTATTTACCTGAAGATTTCTTTTTGGTAAATATAAATGATAACATCCAGGAGAATACTCTTTTCAAGCTTAGGATAGCAACAACTAGATTGACATCTAGTTGAACCAATCTGTGCTCTGGCAAGGAAGGTCAGTATTCACACCCTTTTGCACAGTGAGGATGATCACATTTTAAAAATCTTTGATAAGATGGTAAGGAAAGTGTTTTAGTTGGCTTTTTGTTGTTGTGAGTAAAAGACCTGACAAGAGCAACTTAGGAAGAAAAATGTATTTGGGGTTCCCAGTTTCAGAGTTCTTAGTCCGTAGATGGCCAGCTCCATTCCTCAGGGCTTATCGTGAGGCTGAACAGCATGGAGGAAGAGTGGTGGAGGGAAATGGGTCAAGGCGTGGCTCCAGGAAGCAGAGGGAAAAAGAGAGAGACTCCCCTCACTAGATTCAAAATATATACCCCAAAGACATGTCCCCACCTCCTCCAGCCACACCCACCTCGCTTAATCCTTATCAGATGATTAATTCACTGATTGTGTTAAGGACCTCATAACCCAATCATTTCTCCTCTGAGCTTTCTTGCTTGGTCACACAAGAGCTTTGGGGGGACACTTTGCATCTAATCTATAACAGTGAAATCTCATTGCTTTAATTTGTATTTTTTTATTTCTAGAGAGATTCAAAAATTCTCTTTGTTGTTTTCCATTTGCTCTTATAAATTACTGCACCAGTCCTTTCCTACTTGGATATTTGCTTACACTGGGGAAATGTATCTATCTAGCATGTCTCGTTGCAAATCATTTCTTCTCTAAGATGAGTTCTGTGGCATTTAATGTGCCAACTTTCCATAGTTGGAGGCAGATCTAGCAACTAGTGTAGTATATGAAATGGAAATGTTTTTTCCACGGGGCTGGAGCGGTGGCCAAGCAGTTTTGGGGTGCCTGGCATGTGCAAGGATGTGGATTCAAACCCCTGCACCATGTACACAATGAAGTGTTGGAGCATTGAAGGCCACATGAAAAACTAAGTAAAATTGATTCTTTCTCACTTTCCCTCTTTCTCTTAAAAAAAAAAAAAGATTTTTTCCATGTAATTGATAGAAACAACTATGTCTGGGGCTGGAGCAGTGGCTCAACAGTTGGTGCTTGCTTGGCGTATGTACCCCAGTACCACATACACAACTAAGTGTCGGAGAAACAAAAACTAGACAAATAAATAAAATTAATTCTCTCTCTCACTTTCTCCTTTAAAAAAAGTAAAGAAAGAAACATCTATGCCTTATCGTTTTTTGTTTGTGTGTGTGTGTGTGTGTGTGTTTGTGTCATTATAAATAACCCATAGGTCAACAACCACAGGAGGAAGCAGGGAAGAAGAGAAAGGACATCCTGTCTGTTGGCTTCATCCCACACAGTATGGCTAGAGATAGATTATTGGTTTCTTATTTTTGGACTAATTTTTTCATTGGTTGCATTAATTTTTCAGGTTTTCACAGGTATGGAAATCAGTATTCCTTGTGGGATGGTAGTGAAGTGGTTAAGCCCAAGGACTGTGGCTGGATCCCATCCTTATTACGCCACATAGAAACTGAAGTGATCTTTGGCAGGTTAATCAGACTCTGCTTTAGGTCTCGAGACCTCTCTAAATTGGAGAAGATTTCAGTACTGCTATTAGGGATGATGAAGATAATGATAATGAAGTCAACCAGTCTGCCTTAGCAGGTTGTGAGGATTAAATAATGTGTTGTACATTACACCTTTAGAACAGTGTCCAGCACACATTATTTTTGTTGTACCATTACTCTCATTTGCATCAAACACTTTATGGGATCAAGACAGAACTGGAAGGCTATATGGAATCATAAGTAAATTCCTGACGTGCCCCAAAATGGCCATGCATCTCTCTAAATAATATGAGAAAGAAGAACCCCCATGCGGGAGCCACTAAATCAGCTCCAAGGATAATAAAGTATGACACCAACTCTGTCTTGAAGAAATCTATTATCTACTTTGAAAGGTCTCCGCAAGAGAAAACTGTGTTAGTATAAATGTGATTTAATAACAAGTATGGGGACTGGCTTTATTAAACACATTATGAAACCTTTTTAGAAGCTATGCTTAGTCTCAAAGCCACTCAACAAAGAGTGCAAAGTACAGACAGCCCCGGTAATAAACACTGATTACTAATTTATCTTCTGTAAAACACCCAGAGTTATCTCAACTAATAATTTATTCCCCAAAAGTGTGCAGTCTCTCTCTGTATGTGTTACACACAGAAGATAAAAATCACCCTGTCAATCAATGAAATGACAGTAGCTGGAAATTTTGGGATTAAGAGTTTGCAAGTTTATGCTTCAAGTGTGACCTCAGTCATTGCTTAAAGATTCTTTTATTTCAGTTACAAAGGTCTGGATGTTGTATTTCTTAATAAAGTAAAACAAGAGACCATCACACACATTGGTTTTCTCTTAATATGACACAGGGAGGGGGATGAGGGAGCTTCTTCCATCTGTGTATTCATTTCCCATACCTGGTATTGACGTTATAGTGGAGTGCACAACTTGCACTCTTTGTTTTGGGGGTGCTTGCTACTGGTGTTTTATAATTAGTATCCAGGTGGGTAATTCTTAGGTCATAAGTGGGCTCACCCACTGGGCCCCTGTCAGCTTCAGTGATTCCTGTTTCAGATGTGTGTTGCATGCATGCAGGATTCGTGGTTTCAACGCCTAGTAAAGCAATGCTTTCTTTTTTTTTTTAACTTGGTCATCCACGCTCGGGACTTTCTTGAGACACTCCTTTCAGCCCATTCCACTCGGGCTGGCTCTGAAAGTTCTTCTCCACACTCACCTGAACACTGTATCCCTCCATTAAGGATTCTTTTCTATATTGACCTGAAGATCATTGGTCTTCAGTGAGTCCTGATTCTGACCCTAGCTGTATTTCATTCCCACTTTGCATGTATATAAATGAAAATGTG
>PVKS010050089.1:0-11702 GCA_004027875.1 Aplodontia rufa
GTAACCAGATACTAATTAGCTTTACTTTGTGTATTTTTACATTCTTTTTCTTTTCTGATTTTGAGGTAGTCTTGTTCAGTTGACAAGGCTGGCCTCCAGCTTGAAATTCACCTGCCTCAGCCTCCTGGGTAGCTGGGATTATGGGCATGTACCACCATCCCCAGTTAAGACTTTTTAAAACGCATTGTATTTATTAAGATTTTTCTTCTATGGTTTTTTATTTTTGTGACATAATTACAAAGCTCTTCTCAGTCTGAGATTACAAAGTAATTGTAATTTCTTCTATTTCTTGCATGATTGACTTTTAAAAAATATTTTAATCTTAGTGGGGGCTGGAGTGGTTGTTAGTGGTTAGAGCACTTGCCTGGCATTCATGAAGACCCAGGTTCAAACCCCAGCACCACGTACACAATTAAGTATCTGAAAAACAAAAATCAGATGTAAAAATAAATAAAATTGATTCTTGAGGGCTGGCGCGGTGGCTCAGTGGTTATGTCACTTGCCTGCCTGGCATGTGCGAATATGCGAGTTCAAACCCCAGCACCACGTACACAATGAAGTGTCCAAGGAATGAAAGTCACATGAAAAACTAAATACTTGCTTCTTTCTCACTGTCCTCTCTTTCTTTTAAATAAATAAATAAAAAAAATTAATTGATTTCCCCCCCCCTTAAAAATTTTTTTTTTAAATCTTTGATCCACTTGAAATTTTTCTTCTTTATGAGGTGTGAAGTCCAGATCCAACTTTTTTCTTTTTTGTCTTTTGGTACTCGATATTGAACTTGAGGTGATTTCCCACTGGGCATTTTTTTTGTTTTTTTTAAATAATACAGAGGGAAAGTGAGAGAAAGAATCGATTTTTTTATTTAGTTTTTCATGTGGCTTTCGTTGCTCTGAGACATTGTTGCATATGTGGCTCTGGGGTTTGAACTCGCATACTTGTGCATGCCAGGTGAGTGCCATAACCACTGAGACACCACTCCAGCCCTTTATTTTTTACTTTGAGATAGGATCTTGCTAAGTTGCCGAGGCTGGCTTTGAACTTTTTTTTTTTTTTTTTTTAAGAGAAAAGGACAGAGAGAGAGAGGGACAGAGACAGAATCAATTTTTATTGAGATTTTCACATGGCTTTCATTGCTCTGACACTTAGTTGTGTATGTGGGTGCTGGGGTTTGAACCCGAGTACTTGCGCATACCAGGTAAGCGTAACCTCAGAGCCACTGCTCCAGCCCCTGGCTTTGAGCTTCCTCAACCCCCACCTCCCCAGCCACTGGGAATATAGCTGTGAGCAACCATGTCCAGCAATAATTATTGTTTTTTTAAAGAGAGAGAAGGACAATGAGAGAGAATCAATTTTATTTAGTTTTTCATGTGGCTTTCGTTGCTCTGACACTTTGTTGTGTACTTGGTGTTATTGTTTGAACCCACATCCTTGCGCATGCCAGGCAAGTGCCATCCATAAGCGCTGAGCTACCACTCCAGCTCCCAATAATTTTTATTCTTAATAAACACAATTGAAGTCTCTTTACACCCTCCCTTGATCCTACTCAGTCTGTTTTCATTTTTGCTTGTTTTTTTCTTTGTATTTATTACAACTACATCATTTTGGAGGTAGTTTTGTTTATTTTGTGAGGGTGATCTTTATTTGTTTTCTAGGGACTGAACCCAGCGACTATTGTATGCTATGCAGGTGCTCAGCACTGAACTGTATTCCCAGGCCAACGCAGGTCTTTTTAAAAAAGAACCAAACCAGAACCAGATCAACATAAAAATAAAAATACTTTTTGAAGTGGACAGAATTTTTTTTTTTTTTTTTTGAGAAAAGGATCTCACTAAGTTACTCAGGGCCCAGCTAAGTTACTGAGGCTGGCTTTGAACTTGTGATCCTCCTCCCTTAGCCTCCCAATCCACTAGGATTACAGGTGTGAGCCACTGGGCATGGCTCAGAAATAATTCTTTACTAGATTTGCTTCATCTAGTAAATACTATATCACCTAAGAAAACTGTTTAGTAATGACTTTTTTTGTTTTTGTACCAAGTTTGGAACCCAGGGGGGCTTAACCTGAGCCAAATCCCCTAACCTTTTCAAAATTTTTGTTTTGAGACAAGATCTCACTCAGTTGCATAAGATCTTGCTAAGTTGCTTGAGGCTGGCCTTGAACTTGTAATCCTCATGCCTCAGCCTCCTGAGTTGCTGAGCTTACAAGCAACTACCTCTGTGTTCAGCAGTGACTCTTCTTTAAATGGTTTTCTTTTTTCAGGGGTTTAGGGGATACTGGGGATTAAATTGAGGACCTTGAACATGCTAAGCAAGCTGTCTTCCACAGAGTTACACCCTACATCTTTTTATTTTTATTTTGAGACAGGCTTTCTTTAAGTTGTCCAGGCTGAATGACTGGGATTTTTTAAGTAATTGTGTAATTTTTTTATAGTCAGATATTCTAGGAGTGGGAATATATAGCTCAGTGGTAGAATGCAGCCCAGCATACATGAGGCCCTAGGTTTGATCCCCAGCACTAGAGGAAAATAATAGTAATAAAACAAAGATATTTCAGAGTACTTACAATTGACAGTTTTTTATTCTAAAGTTTTGAAACTGCAAACATTGAATTCAATATACCTCTCCCCAATTTTTCTGTTTGGTGTATAATGAGACTTTTCTCATTTTTTAGGGTATCAGTTAGCAGGGCAATCAAGCCTTTTGCTGAACCTGGCCGCCCTCCAGACTGGTTCTCTCAAAAAGTAAGTTATTAAGTAGATGCTTTATTATAGTCATTGGTATTTAAAGTATTGTTCTCTACTAGGCTGTGCCTTATAATTACAAAGCTTTTATACCATGAAATTTGAAAATGCTTTTTTCCCTTTTCCCACTGTTTTCTTAACCTTGTCAGCATAGTATAATAATTAAGAACCCAAGTTTGGGTGTTAAGACAGTTCTAGGTTCCATATGATTCCATCCAAACACTTTAGACCATGATCCTCAGTTTTCTCCTTTATGTAATAGAAAATGTTTAAAAAAATTAAATGAGATGATACGTGTGAAACACTTTACCAGAATGCTTTGCATGTGATGATTATTATGTATATATTAGCTATAAATTTTGGTTATTGGGTTGGCCAGAAGACTTCTTTTTCTTTGGCCTGGTAGTGATTATTTGAATTGATTAGATTGCAGAGTAATTTGTCCTCCTAGAAACTGCATATGCATGGGCCTGGTGGTGGAGTATGCCTGTAATCTCAACAGCTGGGGTCACTGAGGCAAGAGGATCATAAGTTTGAGGCCAAAATTAGCAAAATAAAAAAGAGGACAGGGGCTACAGTTTAGTGGTAGCATGCTCCTGGGTTCAATCCCTATTACCACAGAAGTAAACAAAAGAAGCTACATACACCTTAAACATAGTTCTCTTTTCTGATCCTTACTCTTCTTTGTTGAAACTTGGAAAGCTCATTCCTTTCCAGGTTGCTTATCAATTTTTCACTTTTTTCCATAGCATTGTGCTTCTCAATACTCGGAGCTCCTAGAAACCACTGAGACTCCAAAGTGAGTATAAAGCCAGATACCTTAGGCAGATCCCTTTAGTGGAAGTATTTACTGTGGAAATCTAACTTATATCTATTTATTTTGGGGTGGTAAAAGTATTGCAAAAGTTATCTATGATTAAGTAAGTAGTAGAAAAAACTTGAAGAAAGCAAGTAGGAGTAGAAACAAATGTTCTCTTATTCAAATATGAATTTTTTTTCCCCATAGACGCAAAAGGGGTGAAAAGGGAGAAGTGGTGGAAACTGTTGAAGATGTTATTGTTCGGAAACTGACTGCTGAGAGAGTTGAGGAACTAAAGAAAGTGATAAAGGAAACCCAGGAAAGATATAGGTACTTATAAAAGAGCATGTCAAATGGTTGGGAAAGACAAAAGGGGCTGATTTTTGGTACTGGTCAGAATTATATGTTTCCTCACCTTTTTTAAGGGAGGGAGAAGGGTCTGGAGTGGTGGCTCAGTAGTTACAGTACTTGCCTGGCATGCATGAGGATGTGGGTTCAAACCCTAACACAACGAAGTGTCGAAGCAACAGAAGCCACATGAGAAACTAAATAAAGAATTGATTCTCTCTCTCTCCAAAAATAAATAAATAAATAAATAAATAAATAAATAAATAAAAAAAATGGGGTGGGAGAGAAACAATCAATTTTATTTATTTTTTTGTTGGGCCTGTTTCCCTGACACTTACTTGTGTATGTGGTGCTGGGGTTTGAACCTGGGTCCTTGTGCTCACCAAGCAAGTGCTCCAACCACTGTGCCACCACTCCAGCCCAAAATGGTTTATTTTAATAAACCAGTTGGATCCACGCACATGCCTAATACCAGCAACTTGGAAGGCTAAGGCAGGAGGATCATAAGTTCAAAGCCAGCCCCAGCAACTTAGGTGCTAAACAACTTAGCAAGACTGTCTCAAAATAAAAAAAAAAAGCTGGGGATGTGATTCGGTGGTTAAGCCTTCTCGGTTCAGTTCTGGTGCAAAAAAACAAAAATAAAACAAATAAACAAAACACACATACATACAAATGAGTTGAGCGAGCCTGGAGCCACACAACTATAATCCTGGTGAGGGGGGCTAACGCAGGAGAGGATCGCAATTTGAGATCAGCCTCAGCAGTATTGCAAAATCTAAAGCACCTTAGTGAGACCCTGCTCAAAATTTGAAAAAAGGGTGGTAGTGGCTGGAGAAAGGACTCAGTAGTGAGGCACCTCTGGGTTCAATTCCAGTACCAAAATAAATAAAATCCAGTTGATAGTTGGGAGGTTAAGGTGGAATAATCACTTGAGCCCACAAGTTTGGGACCAGCTTGGGTAACACAGCAAGACCCTGTTTCAAAAACACTCACAGTCTATGTACTTCCCTTTGTTTCTATAGACGACTGAAAAGAGATGCAGAACTAATTCAAGCTGGGCATATGGACAGCAGACTGGATGAGCTTTGCAATGACATTGCAATGTGGGTTATAATATTCTTCTATCTGTGCTTCTTTCTCTTTTTTTTTAGCTCTCCTTCTCAAGTAATCTAGCTTATTTCCTCATCCTCCTGCCATCCCTTTAGACTTGAGACAGATTTTGGGAATAGAAACCTGTAGAGCAGTCTGATGGCTGGGAGTGGGGAATGAGACCTAGATGGTGATGTGATAGAACATTTCAATGTGAAAGCATAAGTTAATTTAACTTAAATCCTCTGATGTGCCTGAATGAAGAACTGAGAGTTAGTATGACCCAGTTCCCTACAAGGATGTTTAGAATCCCTGCTTAGGCCTTACATCCAGAAAGGGAACATCTGGCAAAAAAGAAAAAAAATCGTTATGAGGGCTCAGTGAACTATGAGAAGGAACTAGATAGCTGGCTACCATCTAACTTTTAATTTCCTCTTTAGGAAAAAAAAACTAGAGGAAGAGGAGGCTGAAGTGAAGAGGAAGGCTACGGATGCTGCATACCAGGGTAAGCTGAATTTAGTGCTTCTATTTAACAATTGATTATATACTACTTACTGCATGCTATGACAGTCGAAGACTATTTTGTAAATCCAGTAGTTCAAATTTACATGCATTACTTTCTTGTCATCTTTCCTTTTCTTTTCATTGTGCCTTTTACTCTCATGCTTTTCTCTTGTCATCTTCTCTTCCTATTTTTTTTCTCTTCATTGTACCTTTTTTTTTTAAGAGAGAGGGACAGAGAGAGAAAGAATCAGTTTTATTCAGTTTTTCATGTGGCTTTCATTGCTCTGATACTTTGTTGCGTACATGAGTCTAGATTTGAACTTGCGTCTTCACACATGGCAGGCAAGCGCAGGAACCGCTGAGCGATTGCTCCAGCCCCTTTGTTATACTCTTTATTAAGGAGTTGGGGACCAGTGCTAGGGATTGAAACCAGAACCTTGTGCATGTCCCATATTTTATTTATTTTTTAAAATTTTATTTATTTATTTATTTATTTATTTTAGAGAGGGCAGAGAGAGAATCAGTTTTATTTAGTTTTTCATCTGGTTCTCATTCCTCTGACACTTGGTTATGATTACGGTACTGGGGTGCAAATCTGGGTCCTTGAGCATGCCAGGCAAGCACTAAAACTGCTGAGCCACTGCTCCAGCCCCACATCCCATATTTTATGGAATCAGTCTCTTAAGTCCTGAAAATAGGTCATTTTGGTTAAACAGTTACATGTCATTTTAGGAGGTAGTATTACAGGTGGACTGCCATCAAAGTTTAAAGTTAGACTTCTCTGTCATGCAAACAAACAGACCTTTAATAAGAGGCATTTCTAATCCACTAGTATAGTTCTGAAGTTACCAGAAACATGTACTTTTTTTGAGTTCTTTCCATCCTTTCCATTTTTACTATTTCCATCATGTCCCATGGAATCACAGCTATAGCCTCTGGAAGAAGCAGAATGTTTTAGTCTCCTGGCTGGCTTGCCAAAATTTTCCCTCTCCTCTCTGAAATTTCAGTAATTTGAATTTCTAGAGCAAACTGACATATCAATATATTTATTATGTACATATGTATACAAAGAGTCTCACAAGATAAAGACTCCTGGGCTGAGAACTTACCTCAGTGGTAGAGTGCTTTTCTTACATGTGAGGCCCTGGGTTCAGTCCCTACCATTGCTACAGTAACCCAAAAAAAAAAAAAAAAAAAAAGAATTCATGTTGCCTTTCTTTCTACCAGAATAAAAATAAGAAAATGAGCTGTTTTGAGATAGGACCTCATAAGTTGCTTAGGCTAACCTCAAACTTGTGATCTTCCTACCTCATCCTCTCAAGTCACTGAGATTTCTCACTGGAGATGAGTAAATTTTTAGCCTTATTCTTCCTAATGGTAATTCTAATTCTCATACTATACCAACTAACTATTTAACTATCCCAGAGGTCCAAGTAATGGGAAAATAGTTTGTATACTCCTCAACATCTTCTTCAGCAATTTATAAAGATTCTACTTTATAATTATAGATTTTTGGTGTTGGGAATTGAACCCAGGGCCTGGTGCATGCAAGGCAAGTACTCTATCACAGAGGCACATCCCCAACCCAACATTCTGCTTTTTAAAAAGAGGGAAAGGCTGGGCACAGTGGCATATGTTTATTATCCAAGCTGCTATGGAGGCTGAGGCTAGAGGATCACAAGTTCAAAGCTAGCCTCAGCAACTTGGCAAGACCCTGTCTCAAAATAAAAAATAAAAACAGGGCTGGGACTGTGGATCAACAATTAAGTGCCCCTGTGTTCAATTCCCCAGTTTTAAAAAAAAAAATTTAGACATCTTCAGAAGTATTAAAGTTTTCTAATCCATTCCATGGTTTCCACCCTTGGGTTCCATGTTTCCCCCTATTAAACTCCCGTGTTAATTGGACTTCTCATGGAAGTCGAAGGTTCCCCTCTGAGTTGATTCTCCCATACTCCCTCCAGTCTCCTTGATATCCTTCCTATTCCCTACCCCCCTTCCTGCATCCCCCAGCATCCTAGGCAAAGTTTCCCCTGATGTTGTAAAAATTCATATATATTGAGGTAATTACTAGCTTAGCTATCTGTCATACTGTTTCCGATTGTATTCTAGCTTCCACAAATGAGAGAAAACATTCGGCCCTTAAGTCTCTGAGTTTGGGATATTTCACTTAGCATAATTTTTTCCATCTCCATTCATTTGGCTGCTAATACCATAATATTGTTTTCTCTAATAGTTGAATATTATTCCATTGTATATATGTACCAAAGTTTTGTGGGTTTTTTTTGTTTTTGTTTTTGTTTTTTTAAAGATAGAGGGACAGTGAGAGAGATAAAGAGAGAAACAACTGTATTTAGTTTTTCACATGGCCTTAGTTGCTTCAACACTCAGTTGTGTACGTGGTGCTGGGGTTTGAACCCAGGTCCTCGTGCTTGCCCAGGCAAGTGCCAAAACCGCTGAGCCACCGCTCCAGCCCCCTGTACCAAAGTTTTTGAATCCACTCATCAAATGAGGGGCATCTGGGTTAGTTCCATAGTTTAGCTATAGTAAATTGAGCTGCTATAAATAAACATTGATGAAGCTGTATCTCTATCTCTATAGCAAGCCGATTCTAGCTCTTTTGGGAAGATACCCAGGAGTGGGATGGGATAACTCGGTCATAAGGCAGTTCCAGCCCTAATTTTTTGAGGAATCTCCACACTGCTTTCCAGAGTGACTGTACCAGTTTGCAGGCCCACCAGCAATATGACAGTGTTCCTCTTTTCCCACAGCGCCTCCAGCATCTATCATTAACCCACGCTCTTTAATGCTGCTTTAGTAATACAGCGTTCCTATTTGTCCTTTGTTGTGTAACAACAGCGTAATGTATAGTTTGACTTATTTAGTCTTGAAGATTTGGACTTTGGTTTACTTTAATATTCTAGCTCGTCAAGCAGTGAAAACACCCCCTCGGAGGTTACCCACTGTGATGGTCCGCTCTCCTATAGATTCAGCTTCCCCAGGAGGTGATTATCCACTTGGGGACTTGACTTCAACTACTATGGAAGAGGTCTCCTCTGGGGTGAGTATATTTCCATCCATTGAAATTGATTGGCGAAGGGTGCCATAAGCCAGCAGAGAGCTGAGTGATGAGGAAACCACTTTTGGCCTAAAAGCAACTTATTGTCTGAATGCTAAAGATTTAATTTATCATGTACTGTGCTCTAAGATAAGGATGGGCCTAAAAGCATTTAGGCTTTTGGTTTATTTATTTATTTCTTTATTTATTTTTTATTTTATTTTATTTTTTTAGAGATAGGTAAAAGACTATATTCAGGAATTGTTTCCTGAGTATCCTAGTCTTACAAAACTCCTGCTGAAATAAGGGACAATTCCTTGTAAAGATAATACTGGTAGAGGAAAGGAGTTTGTAAATGGAGATTGGATGGAATGGTTGGGTCATTATGAGTTAGTAGAACAGAAAATATTGTGCGGAAGAAAAGTGTAAATAAGAGTAGAGGGGTAAAGGATTCTGGGCATTTCCACTTAGAACTAATAAAATAATAGACACACTAACCCATCCAGATTAGTAGGGAGCCTTCCATAGTTTGAGAAGTCAGATAAAGGTTCTCTGTTGTCTCTTAGGTAACCCCTGGGACTTTGCCGAATACCCCAGTCACTTCGTTTCCTGGGATTCCTGACACCCTTCCTCCAGGCTCTGCACCCTTAGAAGCCCCCATGACCCCAGTAACAGATGATTCACCCCAGAAAAAGATGCTTGGACAGAAAGCAACTCCACCCCCCTCCCCTCTGCTGTCAGAGCTCTTGAAGAAGGGCAGCCTCCTGCCTACTAGCCCCAGACTGGTATGGAGACTTCTGCGGGTGTTTGAGAGCTGTGATGATTTAGTACTTGGAAGGGAGTGCCTGGGACCTAAAATGTGACATGGAAAAAAGTTCAAAGGAGGAAGAGATGTCTTAGTTAAATGCTAGTTTAAAATAAATAAATAAATAAATAAATAAATACAGTAGTAAATTGATAGTATCCTTGGGTCCTGAGGTGTCTGAACCACAATGATTTTGGTTTTCTTCCCCAGAGAACTCTTGACAAATAGTACTGATCATTAGAGTTTCCCTTGGGTCTTGAATTACTCTCTCTGGATAGTAGGTTTTAGTTTTTAAGAAGTTTGGTTGACTGCTAGTTTTTTTGGGAAGTGGTATTAAAGGAAAGCTTGAGTGTAGCCTTCACCTCTATTCTTCCCTGGTAGGTCAGTGAAAATGAAATGGCTGTGACTTCTGGCCACCTGAACAGTACAGGTGTCCTCCTGGAGGTAGGCGGGGTTCTTCCCATGATACATGGTGGGGAGATACAGCAAACACCCAATACTGTTGCAGCTTCCCCTGCTGCCTCAGGTAAGCCATTGCTCTTCCTTAACTTTAGAGATGTAGAATTTGGTTTCATTATTTATTGTTAAGAAATTGTTAGTCCTCAACTTAAAACACAACTATTTTTCTAACTTTGTTTTGGAGCTGCTTTACCTGTTAAACAGCATAGTGCTAGAGATGATTAATCCATTCCATCTTCAAAATGTTAACAGCCTTGATTAACCGCAGTATAGCTATTGATGAGAGAGGAACAATAAAGTCAATAGCGAAGCTTCTTTTTTGTGGCTTGCAAAATTGTGTAATGGTGCTAGAGATACCTGAGATTATAGAATAGGGCAAAGAGGTTTGGAACCAGAGAGATCTGGGCTTAAATCTCAGGCCTGCCACATTTGTAACCTCAGGTCACTTGATTATTGAAATGCAGTTTTCTGTTTTATGTGCCTCACAAGGTTGAGGTGAGAATTAAATGAAGTAAACAAATGTAAAGCAAAAAAAGGCTTTGCAGCATACCTTGTAAACATTAAATATTGGTATTTGAATCATGTTGAAGTTAGGTGGTTATTGCATGCTGAACATCAGCAAAAATGACAAGATAATACTCAGATCAGTTTTGGGATTTTTTTTTTGTTTTTTTCTTGATGACAGTTTAATTTTCCTCTGAGGAAAAATTACTACCCATTTTTCTTATATATTGTGTATTCTACTGCTTTGGATCATTCCTAACTGCCTAGGAAGAAAGGTTAAGAGAAAATAAGACTATAGACGGTGGACTTATTCAACACATGAGTTGCTTTCATCCTTTGAGACTATAAAATTTTCCTTGGTTGGGTCTTAGAGTAGTTACTGCTTCTTGTTCATGTGCTTTCTTCTTACCTCATTTGTGTACCCCTTTGTCTGTTAGGTGCTCCCACTCTTTCCCGGCTTTTAGAAGCTGGTCCTACACAGTTCACCACACCTCTTGCTTCCTTCACTACTGTTGCCAGTGAACCTCCAGTTAAACTTGTGCCACCCCCAGTAGAGTCTGTGTCCCAGGCTACCATTGTCATGATGCCTGCGCTGCCAGCACCATCCTCTGCTCCAGCTGTCTCCACTCCTGAAAGTGTAGCTCCAGGTGCGTCCCTGACCCACGCCCTGAGCAGCCACTAGGATCAAAATTTCATTTTGATAGCCAAGAACATTAATTCTAATTCAGATGCTTCTGTTTTCCATTGACATGTTCCATATTTATCCTTAGAAAAACAGATGTAAGAAGATATGGGTGGATATTTATGTGTTGAGGGAAAATGGTGAAGTATACAAATAAGAGCAGGCTTGAGAATGCATTCTCACTTTACTTTCTAAATAAAATGGGGGAGAAGAAAACATAGGCAGATATAAGTTTCTGACCTTAAGTGTGTTGGTAACTTGACATTTGTCTACAGCTTTGGTATAATTACCAGATGGTCACTTGGTAGCCAATAAGCTGAGATGCTTTTCTCTTCCTATTGTTTAGTGAGTCAGCCTGACACCTGTGTTCCCATGGAAGCTGTGGGGGATCCACATACTGTGACTGTTTCCATGGATAGCAGTGAAATCTCCATGATCATTAATTCTATCAAAGAAGAGTGTTTCCGATCAGGGGTCGCAGAGACCTCTGGAGGATCAAAGGCTCCCAGCATAGATGGAAAGGAAGATTTAGATCTGGCTGAGAAGATGGATATTGCTGTGTCTTACACGGGTGAAGAACTGGACTTTGAGACTGTTGGAGACATCATTGCCATCATTGAGGACAAGGTAACTATCCAGCAAAGCCCCAGAGAGTGTCATGGCTTCTCTCTTCTTCTCTCTTGTGCTTCTTTTTTTTTTTTTTTTTTTTTTTTTTT
>PVKS010050090.1:0-11705 GCA_004027875.1 Aplodontia rufa
GCACCCACACATTTCAGGGCCTGGGCTAAAATAAGCCTACAAGTGTGTAGGACTCATCATCAGATTGTACCAGGAAATGTGCCCTCCTGTATTTAAAAATACCCTTGTTTGGCTTGATTCAGGCTCCTCATTCCAGCCTGCATGAGTCACTAGAGAAACATCCTATTAGAGCGCACCCTGCAGATTGGCTTCCTTTGTATGTTCATGGTGAGTCACAAAAGATGACTCACAGTTCACACTTATGACAAAAGGAGCTTGCATTCCCTTCCTTTCCAGTACCCATGGTTTTCAGGCTTTATTGGCACCTTGAAAAACATCTAAGGGAGCTAGGGAAAGGGAAAGGCAGGGGGCAGCTGGAGAATTGGCATTACTTACTTTTAACAAGCAGCTCTACTCAAAGCACCTTTTATCAGAGTGACACAGCTACACTTGGAAGGATCAGCACATTCAAGCTCACAATCTCCTGGGAGGTCAGATACTGGCCACCACTGCTCTGCCCTGTCAATCCAGGCGAGCAGGAAGGCTCAAAGGAGGTGGAGACACCTCTATATGTCCCTCTGCAGGTCTCTCAGAGCTGCTGGTGACAAAACAGCAGGTTGGATTATGCTCTTTTGGTAGTCATACCCAAAGGCTTGGCCAAGGAGAGAGACATTCTTCATTACAGGCAGGCAGTGAACAGGAAGCCAGGTGAGAGGGCTATCAATGAAGGCAATCTTCTGCATGCCTTTTAAGGATCTCATGACCTCCCAGTGAAATAAATGTTTACGTTCCATGACAGTTAAAAACAATACAGGTTAATTCTTTTCATTCTGTTCCAGAAAACATTTTGAGTACTTATCTAGAGAGGTAAAAAAGACATTGACTTGACATAAGAAAGCAACAGAATAAATACAGTGCAGGACACCAGTCCGCTACTATTAGTAAGGGACATGTTCCATGATACCAATGGAAGATGAAACCACAAATAGTACCAAAACGTACAGATCGTATGTATTTTCCTGTACATACCTCCCTCTGATAAAGACAAGTACTCTCATCTTTGGCATATCTGAGTTGCCAGGATCACTATGCTTACACTTTGGGGCCATTTAGCAAAATAAGGGTTACATGAACACTGTGTACCATAACTGTCAATCTGAAAGCAGACAGTTATAAAGCGGCTAGCAGGTGGGTAGCATACATAGCAAGGCTGTGCTGGACAAACAGACGATTTGCATCCCAGGCGGGATGGAGAGGGATGGTGCAAAATGTCATCATGCTGCTCAGAATGGTGTTCAATTTAAAACTTATGAGTTATTTATTTCTGTAATTTTCTACTTAATATTTTTGAACTATGGTCAATCATGGCTAACTGAAGCTGCAGGAAGCAAAACTGTGGATAAGGGGAAAACAACTATACCACAAGGGAAGAATAGGTAAAAGATTCAGAGGGTCCAGGGCAAGGGTGTGTATATGTCTTAGAGGAACTGGCATTTGAATTGGACCAAAGGATAGGCAGAATCTAATTTATAGCTCTGAATGTGTTTTTCTTTCTGAACAATTTTCCAGTCATGCACATCTCAAATTCCATTTACATTCAAACTCTGAATTCCATAATCACTGTCACTTGGAAGCCTTTGAAATGCATGCACATAAGCCTGCCTGCAAAGGACACACTTCTGTGCACAGTTCTGTCAGGACTGGGTTTATGGTGGCCGATAAACGAAGCGGAGCAGAGTCTAGCTCAGTCCAAATTGCTCTGATTTCCAGGGAATCCTTGTGCAGTGAATTCTGCCTCTGCTTTAATAAAAGCGGATAAAAATACTTGCCACCTACCTGCCTCAGAGACACACTGCAAAGATGGATCGTGTTCACAGAACTCCGAATTCTTCCGTAGAAAAATGCTTTATGGAAACAAAGCTTTGTTATCAGGAGTGTTATGTGAAAATTAAGCAAGGAAAATATCTAGGACATGAGCTAAGGGGGAAAAAGACCAAATGGACACAGGATTATAACTTTCAAGCAAGTCAGCATTCCCCAGTCATGGCCTAAATGTCCACCCCCAGGAAGCAGGGGCATAATGGATCAGAGTAATATGAATAAGGAAGAAATGAGGCAAATTCAGTGTCTTTGATGACAGAAGTTTCTGATAAGAATACAGAATCTGGAAAAGAAATTGCAAGGCAAATTTGTCCCACAATGTATCAGGGGACAGGAACACTGGATGTTGAAGTAAATGGAATTGATTCTTAGCCTAGAAGAAGATACGTGGAGAACATTAAAAGAAAGTCTATTCAAGGCCCATGGCAGAAAGGGACTGGTTGTCCAGAATATTCAGTGGTGCAGAATAAAGACTATATACAATAAAAGAAGATGGGGAACAGTTTGTGAGTAATGCTAAATTAGATCTGAGATAAGAGAAGAGTGGATCAAGGAAGTAAGATTGAGACTTAGAGGGGTTAAGTTAAAGCTCCACTCTGGTGCAAAATAGATGTGTGTTTTGTGTACAAATTACTTAATTTCCACAAACCTCACACAGATGAGGGCATCAAAAGAGAACATATATAATAACATGAGCTGAGTTGTGTCTCTCAAAATCCTTATGTTGAAGTCCTAACACCCATGTGACTGTATTTTGAAGCAGGACTTTTAAAGAGATAATTAAGGTAAGGTGAGATCCTAATACACCACAACTTGTGTCCTTGTATGAAGAAGAGGTTAGGACACAGATACACAGAGGGAAGACTTTGTGAGGACACAGGGAAAAGATAGGGGTCTACAAGCCAAGGAGAGAGGTTCCAGGAAAAAAACTAACCTTGATCTTGGACTTCTAGCTTCCAGAATAGTTAAAAAAATGGAATTTCTGATGTTGAAATTATCTATGGCACTTTAAATCATACCTTTAAAGATGTTTGAGGCCATATAAACATTAGGATTATTGTAGTTGGGCTTAGTTCTGGAAAATAATGGAAAACAGAAAATCTACAAATAGGAGCCATACACTTTAATCGTGGAACTTTATTTATTTATTTTTCAAAATAGATGCAACAAACTGGAGTTATAGGGAAGGTACTGTCAAGGATTTAGTGGCCCAGATGTGATGTTGCTAGGGTTTGGATTCTCATGGCAGATAAATATTCAAACACAATTTTAAGAAATTTTACATAGAAAACAAAAGAATCAAAGGTTCCTTTGCAGATGGAATATGTAGAAATCATAGGAGAATGAAGTGCTCAACATAAATAGGGGGTGCCAGGTAAAAGGAAAACAGTGATAAATTGGTGAGAAATAAGGATTTTGCTAAAGAGAAACATCAACAGGGTTATTACAGAATAAGACATGTTTCTAATGAAGTAACAAAATGAGGTCTCAAAAATTAATTTGTGAAATTTTCTGCATGCACTAGCTAAACTCACAACAGATAAAATGGCAATGGTCCTATGAAGAAGAGCAGAATACGCCCTTTAAAGTCTTAACAAAAGAAAATCTGTGATGAAGAGGTTTCTCGAGGGAACATGTTTGATGCCAACCATTCTTGTGCATCATGTGGGAGAGTCACACATGCTTTTCTGTTATTTTCAATAACCTTAAAATTAGCTTTTATTTATTCGAGGATGACATTTATGTTTACATTTCCTTCCTTGAGTCAGCCAAAATCTGATCAGCCATTCATTCACTTGGTTCCAGCCAATTCTGTCCACTAACTCCCATGGCAGAGAGAGTGGAAAATAATTGAGCTGCTACCTTGAACCACAATCTCTTTCTGTAGTGAGGACTCGGCAAGCAGTACCAGGAACAAGTAGAGAGTGGGCTAGAGGAAATGGCAGTTCTGTATAAGAACCCACAGAATCTCTCATTAGGCCGGACCCCTGACCAATCAAAAATACAGGTTTGGATTTTTTAGGTTTCAAGATATCATCCCATTTTGTCTGAATGGATAATACTGAGATGCACACACATATACATTAACATATGGCTTCAAGATATGATTCACTTGGGCAGTTGGTACCTTTTAAAATGTTAATACTGAACAAGAGAACTATGGAAATTTTGGACAAGACAGTCCATTTGAACAACACTGCCTAGAGATTGCAACTGAGAGGACAACAGATATTCACAGTCCTGATTTAACACAGATTTCATGTTATAGTAGAGCATCCTGCTCTGGTCATCACCCCTTATATCCTAAAAAAGATACATTCCTTCACAGTCCTCCATGGCCTTGAACTTTTCTGCCAGGGAATTAGACACAGATTGCTTCACTAGAAGCATGAGACACAAGTGCCTGAACCATAACTGTCCTGGGGCCTCCAGATTTACCTGAACACTTGTCCCCCTCCTTCCCATTGGTTCCAGAACCATAACTGTCCTGGGGCCTCCAGATTTACCTGAACACTTGTCCCCCTCCTTCCCATTGGTTCCAGTGTTTCCCTGACTCAACATGTTCTTGACTTGGCTCCTACCTCTTGGAACACAAAATGCATTGTCTGCTGCCCCCGGATTCTTTAGGTCCCTAGTCATGAGACTATACTATCTAGGCAGGCTCTTGTGCCCTGGAACTAACTCTGTCCATGTAGTACCTGCATTTCCCAGAGCTGTTACCTTTATTTTGGTAGAAGCCTGTGGAGGTGAGGAATTCAGTTTATGCCTGTAACCAAAAGAATGCTCATGATATTTTGTGATAACTTTCTGAACTCCTTTAATTCTTAACATGAAAGTTGTTGTTTTTTCTGAATAGTATAAGCATCACACACACACACACACACACACACACACACAACCTCGAATTTTTAGCAGGAGAGGATGGAAATGGAAAGATGTTACCAAACTTCTTTGCTTAGAGATGTTCCTTCTAATATTATGTTTTCAAAGAGTGTATTAGTCTATTTAGGCTGCCCTAACAAAGTACCATAAATTGGGCGACTTCAATGATAGAAATGTATTTTCTCACCATTTTGAAGACTAGAAATCCTAGATCATGGTGCCAGCATGGCTGGCTTCTGTGAGGTCTCTCTTCCAGGTTTGCAGACAGCCGCCTTCTTGCTTTGCCCTCAACTGGTAGAGAAAGACAGTGCAAGTTCTCCAGTACCTCTTTTTAAAGAGGAACTAACCATGTTACGAGTGCCCTATCCTGGTGAGCTCATCTAAACCTAATTACCTCCCAAGGGCAACCATCTCTAAATGCTATCACACTGTGGATTTGGGCTTCAACATATGAATTTAGAAAGAGGGATATACTTAAGTCTGTTACACTTGGAAAACTCTGAGATTCATGACTTTTCTTCAAAGAATTAGAAAAAGTTCTCTATAATATTTAGAAGAACAAATCAAGGCTATTATAAATAAATAAATAAAACTTAGTTTGCAAGGGCTGTCACACGGATGGACACAGGCTCACAGGATGGATGGTCCTTTATGTCATGTACTAACCAAGAAGCAGGACACACAGATTGTGATGTTCATGTTCTGTGATAAAATGATTTGATTCAAAATACTGATGTCTGGGCTGGGGATGTGGCTCAGTGGTAGAGTGCTTGCCTAGCATGCATGTGGCCTTGGATTCAATCCCCAGAACCACACATACACACACTAAAACAAACAAACCAACCAAACTGACCTTCTCTCCTAGTTGACCTAATGCCTCTTTGATAGGCCACGGGGTAGAGGAGATACAAGATCTTTCTATACAACCTGGTTCCTAAAAGTAAGCAATATGCTCTGGGCCCAGATGACTTGGGTAGACAGGGTACTTAGCACACAGTGTCTTTGATCCTCTCTCCACAAAATTGGAAGCAAATTCCCTACTCCAGTTTGTCTAAATACTGACCCAACAATGAGGGCAACTGAAATGCTAAGAGGGCAATTTTGATTTTCCAGTTACCTCACTATGAGCACACAGGACCACTCATCACAGAGTCCATATAGAAACACCATAACACTCCTGCGTATTCTCCTTAGGGGACGATTCTCCTTTTCAGCTGGAATGCAGCTGCACCTAATCCAATCTGTGCCTAATTCCTCTTCCCACTATTGACAATCAAAACTCACATTCCACATAGCTTATCAGATAAATAAAATTTTTGGTTTTATTTATTTGATGACATGAATTCATCTCCCCTCTATACATGATCAACAATTTGTTGATTTAACTTAGGATGTAAGCAACCAATTCTGAATAATTTAAAAGGGTAATGATTTAAATTTTGTTTTCATTTTACTTAGAGAAGGTATTACATTGCAGCACTATGCAGTAGGAATTTTTGTGATAATGGAAATGTCTGTGTGTATATGTGGGGGTGATGTATTGAGCGTTTGTAATAGGATTTGTGTGACCATTAGCTGGATTTTAAAATTTTACTTACTTCTCCTTAATTTAAAGTTAAATTGCTACATGTGGCTAGTGGCCAAGGTACAGGGTAACACAACTTTAGGAAGATGGATATTCAGTGTAAACACCCACTCTCAGACAATATCCTTCTCAAGCCACAAAACGAATCAAATAGAAATAGTTCGGGATGATTTTGCTCATCATTGCCCCCTGGAGGTTATGATTACATAACTGACTTTATTAATAGAGTCAAAAGTGCCACAAAACTGTATAGAACAATTAACTCATATTAGATCTTTCAGTGCAAGATGAACAGAAGAGATCCCACATATAAATGGTTTAGTAACGTTATGACAAAAACAGAAACTGATAAAAGAGGGCCTGGAGAGGTGGCTCAGCAGTAGAGCATTTGCCTGGCATGCACGAGGACACAGGTTCAACTCCTAGCACCACGTACACAATTAAGTGGAGGAAAAACAAAAACCAGATTGAAAAAAACAAAATAAAACAAAAAACTCTTAAAAAAAGAAAGAAATAATAACAAGAACGTAAATAGTAGGGCACCTGGCTGCTATGTGATGTACAGAAGTCTAAAAGGGGCAAATTTCAATTTTTCAAGATAAGACATTGTTTAATAGTAGGTCCCAGAACAAAACCAGCTACTCACAAACTTGGAAAAGTGCATATTTCGCACATGTTACTTATTGCCTATTGGTGTGTTTCACTATTAGTGAAGAACAGGATATTATTTCACTAGTCAGCCAATGTAGTGGTTGTAAGAAACACACCTCCCTCATATCTTTAGGATTCTATAACCCTGAAAGTTATATGGGAATAGGAAGTTGGGAGATCTGAGAAAAAGTTGCATATATAATAGTTAATGTCAAGGTTTATATAGGAAAGGAAAAAAGGGAAAACTATGCCCATGTCCACTGTTGCACTGACCTTGGCTATCCCTATAATGTCCATTCAGAAAGAAACAACACACACACAAAGATTAATGTCACCATTTGTCATTTCATAGTCATAAGCCTGAACAACGTGAAGCCCTATTCATCACACACGGACTGCAGGAACCTGAAACACCAAGGTCTCTCTCCTTCAAAGAGGAAGGTCCTCACCAACCTGGCTGGTCACAGTGGGCTGCTAAGCTATGGCAGCAACAGTGGTCTGAGTGTGGCAAAGGAATATGGGGGCCCAGGAAGGCTTCCACAGCAGGCCTGTTTATAAGGTTAGTGTCTTGTGTTCAGTTCTCTGCATCACATTTTCTAGTTTCTTCTCTGTATGTGTGTTTATTCCTCACTGCCTCTCTTTACCCACTTGCTACAAGACTTACTGGAGTCTCTTGGCCTGAGCTGTTTCTCCCAGAAATTCACAGCCAGAGTGAAGGAGTGGAGAGCAGGGTAGAGGCACTGACTGAAAACAGGACAAAAGAGACCCAATGAAGGGTTTCTGGCAAGAGTCTAAAATAAATGCATACATTTAAAATTAAGCTAAAACACCTGAAATGTAGGCTAACGGAAGCAGTGTGAATATATGAGCATGGAGCCCTGTATACGGTGGCCTTAGAGGGGAGAGAACAGACAGTTTACATGGCGGAGCACCAAGCCCACCCAGGAACGCACTGCCCCTGAACAATGGTCCACTGAGTTGCACCAGAGTGCTCGGATTTTTTCTAGATTTTATTTCTATCCGGATGAAACACACACAGCTAATTATGCTTTTGAAAATAAAGAGCTTCATGATTTCTGTTTTATAACATGTAATTGTTTTTGTGTGTTTCTGACAGTTCTATTTTGTTCAAGAGAGATACACATTCACTGAGACTCTGAATTTCATATTTTACTTTATGTTATATAGTAAAAGCATATTCAGAGTCTTATATTTTTAGAAACCCCATTTGTTTGGGGCAGAATGTAGTCGTCACTTGAATACTCCTATAGTTAATCCTATTGCCATATTGGCTGCACTGATTTTACTTAGTTGTATTCTGATTTCTTTCCTGCCACTGTTCACTGGCAAAAGTCCCACAGTCCAAAGCAGTGCTGCGAAACTGCCAGTTGAGTGACATCAAGGCTATGGTTTAGTGTCTTTGGGCCCAATAAGGTGGGATCCCACGTAGTGGTTGTAGGTCTATAGGGAAAAGATGCAGGTTTTATAGAGTAAAGACAGTGGAAATCTTTCACAAGTGATCAGAAGTATCCAAAATCTGGGATGTCTTAGGTCTATTCTTTTTCTCATGCCCCATACCCAATCATTAGTAAATCCAGAGGACACAAGTCTAAAATATCTGTCTCTAAAGTTGACTGGAATGGGCCACTGCCCTCCCTCCCAGGGTGACTGACTGTGGCTGATGCAGGCCACAGACATCTCAGTTGGCCTAATCAATCATCCTCTACCAACCTCTTATCTGGTCTTTCAGACCACTTTTGGGCTGCACTCCAACCCTATGACCCAATTTTTACACAGTACCCAAAGAAGTATTTTAAAATATAGGAAACAAAACATGTTACTTTCCTGCATCAAGGAATGCCAATCACACTTAGAATGAAAGCTGCTTGGATGTCATTATAGAAGTCCCAGAAGATGTTACCCTTGCCGGCCTCCTCCACTCATCTCCCTCACTCCTCCCTGCCCTGCACATAGGCACAGGGGCCTGCTTTCTGTGTTTACTACCATGATTCTCTTTTCCAATTGCCTATTCTCTCCACCAGGAATATTTCTTAACTCTGTATGGCTGCTTTCCTTGTGACATTCAAGGCTGAGATTAAATGTGACCAGAGAAGTCCTTCCTGGGCCACCAAATGTGAAGTAGACCCCAACCTTCTCAATCCTATCAGTTGTATTTACTTCCATGTATAACATTTTCTAGAACATATTGTCTTCTTTGTTTTCATTGTCTATCTCTACCCACATGAGTAGGGACATTGTATACAAGGCTGACCACTGTGACCACAGTGCTGAGAAGAGTGCTGGGCACCAGGAAGGGTATCAGGTAACTCTGGTGCCCTATAGCATCCACCCTGGGATGGGTACTGGATGTGAACCCTCCCCAGACAATGCTTGGAGCCTCCTACTGACTCCATTCCTTTCTCCCTTTGAACTACTACTGAAAAAAGAAAAGTATCAACAAACAGTGAACAGTAGGGCCATCTTCTCTGGATGACAGTCATAACGAAAGCCTAAATGAGGCCATCTGATGGACTCCCCATGCTGTTAGCAGAGCCTGGAGTCTTCCTCCCCCTGCCCTGGCATTCTATTAAAGGCTACTAACGCAGCTATACTCGACCTCAGCTGCATAATAGAATCAGCTACCTTTAAAAATTGCTGATGCCACAGGAAGTAGATGAGTGGTCCCTGGGCCCCAGGGTGAGCACACTGGAAGGGACACAGGGGAGTTGTTTGGCATGATACAAATGCATGCATCTTAACTGCTGTTGGCTGCATCGCTGTGTGCCTGTGTCAGAACTCAAAGAACCATACATACAAAAGGGAAATTCCACTGTGTGCAAAATACATCTAGATAAATGACAAAGATATACTGATGTCTGTGTTGGTCCCTGGGTGAATTAAATCAGAAAATCAGAACTTGAGTGAGAACATGGGGAGTATTTTAAAGTTGCCCGCTGATTCCAATATGCAGCCAGGATTGGAAAGTATGGGAGTCTAAAACTTGGGCAAAAGGAAATCACAGCAAGCAGAGGAGATGAGAATAGAAGGGGCCACCTTTGCTACCTGCCTGGATACAGAACTCAGAATCCTCATTATTCAGGTTTGGATTCCTCTGTCCCATTTGTTGCAGGGAGATCATCTCCATTACTCAAAGAGGGGCTGGGAATAATGAGTAAACTGTTTCTTAATAAACATTAAACACATTCAAGAAGGAGTAGAATGAAGCATGGGATGTTTATTTATAAGGGAAAAGCTCTAAAACCCACTCAACTTTTTAAAATGATGAATTACAATAAACAGGTTTATTTTTATTTTAATTTTTGCAATACAGCAAACAAGTGATTCTTGGGACAGATGTGAAAATACTCAGGGAACCATGGACTGGGAGCACTGTCTCAGCCACCTTTCTAGTCCCCGTGACCTCTCAAGGACAATGGCTGACAAGGCCATCACTCACTTTCAGATCATCCAGAGGCTAAGAATCTACCTACGTGGATGTGATCCATAAACTTTATCCTTCATAGACAGCCAACATGAATTGCATATTCACTGTGCTAAGCATTTCACAAGCACTGTATGTTGGTGCCTGTACCTGAGCTATTACCTCCTTCAGTTAAAAATGGGCAACCATGTATTCCCCATCATCTCCACACTACCAAATTCAAAGGTTCTTGGTGAGCTCCATCTACCTCTGCCTGCAGGAGAGTTGGACAAGGTACTACTGCCTCTCACGTAGAATAAGTCATGATTCCTGAGTCATTTGATAACTCTCAGCTTTAAAAGGGGGATTTCACAGTGCATGTATAAACTCCTGACCACATTTTACACTTTCCTCTGAGAAATCAGATCCTAGATTTAGCATTGCTCTTTATGGTTTCCTTGAATACATGCACAATGCTGCCATTGTCCTAAACACACTCACCTTTACTTTTATCATCATGCAGAATTGAAAAGCCACTAAAATTAGTAAAAGGATAATACTTTTCTCTAATAATTTCATGTTGTGGATCCACTGGCTCTAAGATTTATTCTAGAATGTCAATTATACATCAGCAACTTGTAGATATGGACTCATTCTGAAAGCTAAGGGGTCAAAATATTCTAGGGTAACAAGATGGTCTATTGTATGTAAAATAAAAACCAATAAGTATGAACATGCACACATGAATCTGGTTAGCCCTCTGTCATTTGCTGTAATGACTCTGGGCTATTTTTTTAAAAAAATTTGTGCTATACAGGACATAGGAGTTGGCAGCACCTTCCTTAACAATACTCCCATGGCTCAAGCATAAAGTCAAGAATAATGAATGGGATGCAATTAAACTAAAAAGTTTTTGCACAGATAAAGATCTAGTCAAGAGCATCAAGAGAGAACCCACAGAATGGGAGAAAACCTTTGCCTGCTACACCTCAGACAGAGGGCTAATTTCCAGAATATACAAGGAACTAAAGAAACTAAACACCAAAATCACAAATAATCCAATCAATAAATGGGCTATGGATCTTAAAAGAAACTTCTCACCAGAGGAAGTCCAGAAAGCCCATAAATATATGAGAAAATGATCTACATCATTAGCTATAAGGGGAAATGAAAATCAAAACTTCAATGAGATACCACCTCACTCCCTATTAGAGTGGCAAAAATGAAAAATTCTAACAATAACAGGTGCTGGAGGTGCTGTGGGAAAAGAGGAACACTGTCACACTGCTGGTGGGACTGCAAACT
>PVKS010050091.1:0-11701 GCA_004027875.1 Aplodontia rufa
AGGACTCTGCTTGCAAAAGCTGTGATTCAACTATACAAATTTTGTAACCACCAAAATTCACACTTGGATAGCAGCATTGTTATAATAAAATGGGTCATGAACATCAATGACTACTCAATCTCAGAAAATTAAGGTAAGTGAAAAAGATGAAGGTAAGTCATTTTCTCCAGTATAGAAAAGACAGAAAGTGAGAAAATAATGATGTCTATTTAGCATTTATTATAATCTGAATATTATGCTAAATGAAGTGGCCTTTCAAGAATAACCAGATAAAATTGTCTATATCTTGAAAGGCCTGTTATTTCCAGTGGCCTGGCTGTACAGAATGTGTTTGCTAAATTTAATGGTGCTTTTACTGTATATACTGTAACACTGGTTGCAACCACCTCTGTATTTAGGCATATAAAAGAGCTGGACTTCAAATCATAAAAGAATGCACTAACCTTCACCTAAGTACATCATGTGACTACCCTTACCACAGCCATCCACAATTGAAAGATTATGAACCTAGAGGTATTACATCTGTAGTCAAAGCAATATACACAAGGCCCTAAAGCTGTGTGTTATGATCCGCTGCGGTAGAAAAGTCAAATCTTGACAGATTCATAGCATCTTACATTTGTACAGACCCATAGGCATCCAGGCCCATGTCATGCCCCCAGTAGAGAAACTTTGTCTACTAAGTAACAAAATTAAATTTTGGAGATTAAAACTCGTGCTCACAAATCCTGTACAGGAATACAAAGCACCGATGCAATTCTCTTTAGATATCATCAGTTTCTGTACAGATGGACTCTGCTTTGTGCGTGGTGAGCATAGCTATTAAATATTACTCACTCTCAGGATTTTAATAGAAGGATCACTATCTATATAAACATGGCTTTTTTCTCAACCCACTAGAGATTCTTGAACCCACCCACTAGTAACTATTCTGAAATAGTCAAACTCCATCCACCCACAACCAGCAGAGGAATAACAGAGTGAAGTAGGCAGGAGTGGCAATAGAAATTCTAGAGAAAAGTGGCTCTTTCTAAAATAGAAGAAAACTTAGCATTGAGATCTAGGTAGCATCTAGACAAATAGGTGAAGTTTGCCAATCTCTTTCCTCCTCCTTATATTTCTCACCTTTATTCTGGTGCTAGAAATGTTAATGAACTGTAGCAAGAAGAGGTAAATATCTTAACTTTTCATGATTGAAAAAAGGAAATGAATTTGTATGACAAACACCCAAAAGAATGAAAGTGCAATGAAAAATGGAGATTAATTTACTCACAAATTACTTTTTTAGTAAATTCCAGATTGAACCTCTTGAAAGTACTTTAGTGGAAGAAGTGGGGCTTGTCATTCACCCCAGGGTTAAGTTAAACTTCTGCATCTGTAGTCAAACATCTACAGAACAAACTTTGGGCAAAACCTGTCATCTAATAACCCAAGGCTTGACATGCAATAAAAACATTTGCAAATTCTTTGGAAACACTAACCTATATGAATGAAACAAAAGAATGAATGTATTTGATTAGAATAGGCAACTGATGTTGGGCAAGAGATGAAATGAGAACATTCATTCAATAATTAGGAATAATACTATGTTTTGACTTGCAAAACATTTTAAGCTATAACTATTTTTCAGTCTTCTCTAAAATAAGGATGGAAAAAAGAAAGTATTTTCTATTGAACCCCACATATTAAACCCACATTTGTGATGCATATAATACTTCATAGAAATTAGTTTTTTCTATTTCTAAAATGTGAAGAACCACCAAAAAATTAACTATGTCAATCCAAACTGCCACTGGAATCTACCAAAAATACATAAATAAAATTGTTTATTTACTAAAATGCACAGTGGGAATATCATTTTCTGTGAGTGGTTTTTTTTGGGGGGAGTTCTCAGTAATCTTATAAACCAAGTTATTATGATTTTTTTAAACAACCCATATCAGGGAACATTTGTCACTAACTTCTTTAAAGTTTATGAAGTTTAATTAATATAAATTAAAAAGCACAATGCCAATTTATTTCACTGACATGTGAGCCATCAGTTCTAGCTGAACATTTATAACTTTATTTTTACTTAGATGAACCTAATAAGATATGCTTACATATAACTAGAGTAGATTTTTTTTCTTGAGATGTTAGTAAAGCTTCAATCTGGAAGGAAGTGTTTTTGTTGTAATACTTCTGAGTTTTGGGGTATGATGTCTGAGATAAATGTCATGAGACCCATAACTGCAACTATTATTTAAGGTGTTAATTTGTGTCATGACTTCTGATAAAATTCGCTAATATTATCTTATTTAAAATTTGTCAAAAGTACCATAAGGTAAGGACAATTAATGTCTCCATTTTATAATATTTATTCATTCAACAAGTAGCTTCATTTTTTTAACCAATTTGCATTGTTCATGTGCTTGGGAAACCTGTGATCTAAAAGGACAAAAATCCCTGCTAAATCATTGTTGAGTTAAAACTCTTAGAATAACCAATAAGCTTCATAAACAACTTACAAAGAATGTTGCAAAATAGAAGTACCTAAAAGAATGACAGTGTAGACCAGATAGAAATCAGGAGTGTGAGGGTGGGATTAGTGTAGGTATCATAGAAAAAGATGAGAACACATATAAGATCAAAATGATGGAGGTAAATTAGTCTTGAAATTTCTGGGAAAATAATCCTTCGGAGAGTAAGAATAGCCAGTGCAAGTGTCCAAAGTCAATAATTTTCCTGTCATGTTCAAATAATGGCAAATAAGAGAAAAGCCTTTGTGAGCAGGAGAAAGGAAGTAAAAGAAGAAATGTAGGCCAACAACTTCAGGTCATTTTAAGAATTTTGCTTTTACTCCAAGTAAAATCAGTTACCTTTGCAGCATTTCAAACAATAGTGTGATATAATCTGATTTCCATTTTGAAAAGACAACTGTACCTACTTTATTGGGAACAGACAGTCAAGGGCAATGGGCAGAGGCATGGAGTCAGTTTGGAAGTTACTACAGCAATTTAGGGAAGAGATGGTGAGGGTCCCAATAAGGATCGTAGCAATACAGGTAGGGAGAAGTGCTTAAATTCAGGATAAGTGTGAAGATTGTTCTATTATGGCATAATGACATATTGGATATGGTCCATAAGAGAGAGGCATGATGGATGGTTTCAAGGGTTTTTTTTTTTCTCTGAAGAAAGAGAAGGAGAAAATTAACATCAATTGAAATAGGAAAACTGAATAAAGTAAACTTGAAAGGGAAAAGGAAGTTCTGTTTGGGACAGGAAAAATAACAAATTTCAAGTAGGAAGCGATCTCTAATATAGTTGGATACAGGTGTTTAAAAAAAGACAGACCTAGGTGAAACGAGAGTGAATGCAATAACATCAGGGAGTCTATAATGAGAAGACAGCCAAGAACAGAGCAGGGCGCATTCCACCATGAACAGCAAATTAGGGACCAAAGAGAGCAGCAAAAGACAGTGAAAAGGAGAAAACACGAAAGTACAAATTAAACCAATATACTGTACTATCCGGAAAGCTAAGTGAAGAAAATGTACCAAAGAAAAGGAATGATCCAATGAACAAATGCCGTTCATAGGTCAAGTAAGACAAAGATGGAAAATTGACCATGGGGTACAGTGACAAAAGTAAAGAATACTCTTAGCTGCAAGATTTTAATAATATAACATGCTGAAATGTTAAAAGGATAAGGATGGGCATTTGTTATATAGCTACCACCTTTCAAGCACAGCACATTACATGTTTTACAAATCTTATTTTACTACCCCCCAATAATTCTAGCAGTAGGTATTCTTTTTTCTTTGGATAGTGGGAAACTAAAACTCTGACAAATAATCTGTCCAAGATTATGCACTCAGTGAATTTCAAAGGCATTTTGGAACTCACACTTGCCTTGATCCAAATGTAAATTCCAGTATATCATGATATCTTCTACAATCATGAGAGAGTATTCAATATACTATGAAGAACAATGAAATTAAAAATTTTAACACTTCTTAATGATATGTAGAGACAAAATGTAGGGAATAAAAAGCTAAAAAGTTAAAAAATGAGCATTTTCATTTCCTTATAATTTATAAAAATATAGAGCCACTTAACTATAACCTCCAGTCTGTTTCTATTTTGCTCACTTTTAAAAAAACTGTTAGATTAATGATCTTCAAACATTATTTTCTGCATTTCTGACATAACAAAAACCTTTGGCTACAGGTTCTAAGCTCTCAATTTGGCATTCCAGGCAGTTTGTCAACTGACCTGGCAATTCAGAGCATTTGCTGTACCTGTGTCCGGCCCCCTGAGACATGGAATAAACACTTTTTTGACTACACAAATAATATTTCATCACAAAAAAAACCTTTAAAATGCAAATGCTATGTTGTTTACAAAGATGGACTTGATGCGTTTTTTAATCAAACCCCCTTTTCTCCTATTACCTTACTGAGACAAAGACAATTTGGGAGATCCTTCTTTCTTTTTCTCCTCCCTCTGAAAATGATTGAGATGTATTATGGACCATGCACTCTCCTAGGCACCGAAGTTGTGTGGCTAACCAGATTAATTATGGCATATCCTCTCAGCCTTATATTCAAGTTGGTGAGACACAAAGTAGTAAATTTAAATATGGTAAATTTGATGAGAAAAAAATATAGCTATTGGTGACTCTGGAGCACATAATATTCTTTAAAAACAGTCTTTTCTGTGGTGAGGAACTTGTAATCATTCAGAAATCAAAGTAAGTTACTTTAGCATTGGGTTCAGAAGTAATAGAGAATAGCTTATACTAAAGGCAGAGTTACATCACAGACAAAATCCATATACCTGACATTATTTCCAGGAGCTACATTGTCCTTAGTTTAAGCAAGTCACACTCAATGGTCAGTTTTCTGGTCTATATATTCCTTTTTTAATTGGATAATAAATATTTTCTTAACTAAAATTAGCCTTTTTTTCTAAGAGAGAAGGACAGTGAGATAGACAGAAAAGCAATTTTTATTTAGTTTTTCACATGACTTTGTTGCTCTGACACTTAGCTGTGTACGTGGGTACTGGGATTTGAACCCATGTACTCATGCATGCTGGGCATGCACCATAACCACTAAGCCACTGCTCCAGCCCCAAAATTAGCCTTTCATAAAGAAAATGGAGATAATGTTAACGATAGTGGTAATGATGTTGATGTTAAGTTACAACTCAAGGGCTAGGGATGCAGCACGGTGGTAGAATGCTTGCCAAGCATGTACCAGCCCTCCCACCATCACCTCAGCATTGAAAAGAAACAAACGGAGAGATTGAGAAGGAAATTTAGAACTCAATGCATTTTGTGCACTGCCCCTACCTCATCCCACACATTAATATTCCTAATCTAATATTAGCACAGGTCTCACACAAATAATTTTTCTGTCCTTAGGTATGGACATTTTTCCAGTTACCTTTTGATATTCTTAAAAATAAGAATAGGGGCTAGAGAGTTGGCTCAGTGGTAGAGCACTTGTCTGGCATGCATGAGGACCCAGGTTCAAACCCCAGCACCATAGACACAGCTATGGGTTGGAAAAAAAATCAAAAAAAGGATGGAAAAATAAATAAAATTGATTCTTTCATTCTCTCTTACTCTAATTTAAAAAAACATAAATATGCAAATATATACTTTAAGTACTGTATTTTTTTTTCTTGGAGTGGTAGGAACTTAATTATAATAGGCAGATCTAGTTAACATCTGTGACTTAAGTAATGATTAAGTTATACTCAATTTTCAATATCCTTTAGTTTCCCAAAACTGGAACATGATGAAGCTTTATCATATATATTGTTTTATCCTTCTGTAATCACAGTCAATACTTACATTAAAACTAATAATATTGAGCTAGCAGGAGTTCTAAAACTAATAAAAGATGAGCTTAGATCTATGAGGATTTGAATCTTTTACTCCAGGAAACTGGCAGTCCAAGGAAGATGCTTAGAGAATAACCCACACCTTTACTGATTATAATCTTAAGAAATTAAAGCTAACTTTAACTTTGGAAACAGGAAATGACAAGTCTTTTTTCTTTTTACTTGCAAATAAAAATGAGGTTTAAATAACTTCTGATGCACAGTCTGTTCCAATAGCCGTCACTCATCTCCCATACCACCTACATAGCTCTTTTGAGTAGGAAACTTAAAATAACATGACTTCCCTACTATAAGGGATGTGGCACTGTATGGCAGAGGAAAAAAAATCAATTATGACAAGTCTCTGAGAAAAAAAAGAAAAGCATGCAGCATAAAATAGCATGATGCAAGCAGTAAAAGCAATGTTTGAGCCTGAAGCCTTAATGTTATAGTGAATAAAAAAATTTGAATATATAGATATAATGGAATTTCTTTAATAAGCTTGATAATTTATATTTGAAAAATGAAACATACAGATAAATAAAAAAAGGTGCTCATATCACCTCACTAGGGCAGACGAAAGAATTTTAAAATCTCAAGTAATGGCTCTTCCCTTACATTAAGAAATTAATACTTCCGCAAAATGTCAAAACTGAGGTGTTGCTGGGGTGTGGTGGTGCATGTCTATAATCATAGCAGCTCCAGAGGCTGAGGCAGGAGGATTATACATTCAAACTCAGCCTCAGCAACTAAGGGATGTCTTAAACAACTTACTGGGACCCTGTCTCAAAATTTAAAAAAAAAGGCTAGAGATGTGGCTCAGTTGTTTGGAGACCCTGGTTTCAATCCCTAGCACAAAAAAAAAAAAAAAGTGTTCCATGAAGCTCTTTCAGTACAAATTGAACACTAGGATATCTTATTGCTATGATTTTAAATTCATTGTATTCAAAGTTCATCTCACTTCCCCCACCCCGGAAATCTCAGCTGAGCAAATGCTACTGAAATGCCACTTTCATTGTTTATACCAATTGATCTACGTTCAAGGAATTCCACTACCACTTGGTTGATCAAATCTGCACCTTCTGCCTGCTTTCACTGTCCCTCCATAGCCTGGTCCCAAACAACTGCCCTACTATCCTTGGAATTCTGAAAACTCAACCCACTCTCCTTTCCTCCATTTTCTTGCCCTTCCCCTGACCCCCACCCACGCAGCAAATCTTCACAAAGCACTAAAACAAAGGTCCTATGTAAACTCTCCAGACTTGAACTTTTCAACACCACCCTTTCTCTGTGTGGAAGTCAAGGGCACATAGGAAGCCCTATTATCTATGCATGACCTCGTAAATTATAGCAGCATTAATTATAATACAGATTCGACTACATTCCTTAGAGAATCATATTCTTTGAAACAAAATTACAAGGAACAAGTCTTTCTCCTATTTAGTTTCTTTAATCAATTATACAGATATCTAAGATTTAATATTTCCACAATAATTTCTTACCATATTTTTGTAGCACATCTCGAAGAGCAAGAGAATACCATGACCTTGTCAGAATTTCCAAAGAGCATCCATTGCCCTCTTTATGGTATGTGTTCCCATCTTGCAGCTGAGGACATGCAGCTGAGCCCCTCACTGGAAATTGCCTTCAGCTGTACAGAACAATCTTGCCTGAGGTTATGCTCCTGCCTGATGTGGAAACTGAAAACTCCAGCTCCTTTACTCAATTTAAAATAAAGGACTCTCAAAACTCCAGAACTGAAGGACCATCAAAACTCCATACCCTACTGTAGACACTGCTAAAGCCCCAGTTGCAACCGCACTGCAGTCAGTTTCTCCCTAAGCCTCAGAAACAACTAAACCTGCCTCCAATTCTCCATTTCAGAGACTCTTTCCAGAGAACCTAATTCAACATATCTGTGTTCTCCACCAGTCCATAAGATGTGATGGCAGATATTGCCTTGATTATCTTCAGCCTGGTTTAAGAAGCAACCCTACAACAGAGAGGGCTCTCAAATAGTATTTCTCTTTTATTCATGTGAAGGAGTTATTCAATTAAAATGTATATTTGAAGGAGTGATTCTGATGATGTAATAGGATTAATAGACAGTTACTGATTACTAATGCAGCAACAGAATTTCCAAATAGGAGGGAATTAGCCTGTGCCATAATGATGGGAAGGAATGTTGAACTTGACAGTTGAAACTGAGTTGGCCAGGTGTTGTTGAGAATATTCAGAAAGCATCCAATATCTATAACAAAGTAGGGTAGGAGGAGACAAAGCATATTGACAGAGGATTTGTGCTAAAGGCCTCCCAAGGAGCTTCTTGGTTTCCCCACTGACTTCAAGAGTATTTAAAAGTACAAATCTGAGTTCCATTACTAAACCAAATCAGAATCTTCAAGGGCAAGGGAGTGAGTTTTGATGATTACTTGATTGCTTGGCTTTTTTTTTTTTTACCTAAATCTCAATAATGATGAGTTTGCACCTAAGTAAATTGTTTACCTTTTGATTTTTATCTTCAATGTTTTGCCATTTTCTAGCTTGTTAGAATGTCCAACATGGAGCAACCTGAGAAAATATGGGGGGAAAGCCATCTATTGTTTTCTTTTACTTATTAGAAATGGAGATAAAGCATTTTTATTATTTATGTATTTTTTCTTTTGGTATTGGGTAGTGAATCTAGAGGTGTTTCACCACTGAGCTAAGGCCCCAGTCCTTTTTCATTTTTTACTTTGAGATGGGGTGTTGCTAAGTTGCTGAGGCTGGCCTGGAACTTGCAATCCTCCTGCTTCAGCCTCCCTAGTCACAGGGAATACTGGCATGTGTCACCATACTCAGCAAGATTATGTATTTGATAAGGGAAAGACTTTAAAGTAAGCTAGTATGAGGATTTTTTTTATTACTAGTAGGCTCACTTTCTCATTTCCATTTCCAATTCAAAATTGTTATAATTATTGGCAGTTAGCAAAGAGTTCACACTTGCTAGGAATAAATCCTCTATCTTATTATTGAATATATATTCTGCTACAGAGCAATATTCTTCCTCCACATGATCTTAGTTTAAAACCATTTTGGAATTTATATTTTCCCCTTGCCATTACATTATATAAAGCACTTTACTTTCTTTTCTTTTTTTTCTCCCTATTGCTTTCTTCAATTTCCCCTTCCTTCCAAATGAATTGCCATTTTCGGGTCACTTTGCTGTTGCCATCACTGTGAAGAAATAAAGTTTAAACATTCTCAAGTGTATTGATTGACGAATTACACTTAAACCACACTGCTTTTGCTAGGATGTGGCGTAACCTTCTAACAGCTCTAAGCAAAGACACTGAATGGATCAGTGTCTACAGCATGCTGTCATTTGCTTTGTTTTTTTCTTTTAAAGCTAATTTTTAACTCTAGTCTCTGTTTTTACTTAGCATTGCTAACACTGTCTTAGGAGAAAAGAACAAAGTAAATGAAGGGAGCCAATGATGGCTTTTGGAGGACTGGGTTCAACATGAAGAAAATGCAATAAATATAACACTCAGGAGTCCTTGGGAAATTTTCAAAACTGGGAGTCAAAGGTACTTGGGAAATACAGACTCTCAATTTGTTCCCTGTCTTCCTAAAGCATAAATCTGATAGATTGTAAAACGTTGTTTTCATTATACTCATGCAACCTCATGCCATTGGCTCTTGTCTGCCAGACCTGGAGCCTCCGGAGTCTAGTCTTATCTTCATATGTTAGACATCAGATATCCCATGCTCTGTAGAAACTAGAATTTTGACTCTTCCCTAGCCAGGCTCCATTTGCTCCTGCTTACAATACCTTTGCTTTTGATCTCTCCTCTACTTGGAATGTTATATCTTTTCCACACAATTCTTAACTCCAAAGTGAACATAAAGTCTGCCTTCTTTAGCAAACTTCCCCTAATCCCTCCATTTGCATGCGTTCTGACTCTTTCCAGAGCCTGTACGGTACTTTGTCACCTCTCTTAGAAATGTGCATGACAAACTATCTTGAATTACAGTTATATGTAATTTTATTAGCCATATCCCTGACTAAACTATGTTTGGACCCAGACATATGACATCACTCATCTCTGTATCCCTTGCCTAATGCACATTGAAGGCTCTCAAATAACTATGTTGGAGGAGGAAGGAAAGGTGAGGGAAGGAAGGAGAAAATAAGGAAGACAGGCAAGCTGGCTAATTTTCCTCCCTTGGTCTGTTGGTAAGCTACAAACTACCTAAGTTAATCCCCTTTCCTATATTATATATTTTTCTTTATTATGTTCCTAAATCAAAAGTTTTTGTCTCAACTTATAACACAATCTGCATTTTGGAAAATATAGATCTAAACAGATCTACTCTCCGTAAATGCTCAAGCATTTGTTTGTATAACAATTTACTGATGACCTACCATAGAACCTGCACAATCTGGGCCCTGGAAATACAAGACAGACAGGCACTTGCCCCATTGAGCTAAACTAAACCATTCACTCATTGAGGAGTGCACACCCACTGGTGTGAGCAGTTTACTCTGTGACTGTGCTATTAAGGGCCCTGTAGGAGAATCATGTGAGGAGAAAGCAGCAGTCCAAAACCCCTAGAGACCCTTTGAATGTATTTATTCTGCACACTGTGGAGCTGGGTGCCTCTTGAGTACTATTCAGGAGTTCTGTCATGGTGAGAACAATTAAGGATTCTAACAGGGGTATTCAAAAACCAAACACTGAGAGCCACCACATTCATTTGTTACATTCAAATTTTCTCCCTTGGCCACATGAAGCTTTGTTTACACACAATACCTGATACCATTCTAAGTCTCTCAGTTTTCCATTTTTACTGCTGTGTTTATCTCCCCTGGCTGTGTCTCCTCTGAAATAGAGTTGGTGGAGAGACTGTAAGCTTCATAGCATTCATAGCCAGCATCATTTTTCCATACAGGCATATAAGCAGCTGCTACACAGTAAGTCTGGAACACACTGCAAGATCCAAACACAAACAAGTATGTCTTTCACAGCCCTCTCTCCACCTTAGCCTTAGTGGTCTGACTTTTATTTTATTTTATTTAAAGACAGAGGGACAGTGAGAGAGAAAGAATCAATTTTCTTTAGTTTTTCATGTGGTCCTTGTTGCTGGGATAATTTGTTGTATATGTGGTGTTGGGGTTTGAACATAATACATACTGGCACATGCCAAGCAAGTGCAGTAACCACTGAGACACCACTCCAGCCCAGTGGACTGCAATTTAGATGATATTTCCTGAGTCAGAAAAAAAAAACAATGGCACATTTTCTATAAATATTACTATTATAATACAAAGGAATGAAGTCTGTTACTCCAAATGTTTCCATTTAGTATATTAACAGTGATTCATACGTCAAATATTTTGACAAAAAATGTATGTACCTGTGTATGTATGTGTGTGTAACACATTCATATGCCAACTGTATCTCCTTTACTCAGTAGTTGTGTGATTGTAGCTTTAGTAAACCTCATAAAAATATCATGGTCATTATTTTTCCAAAATTAGTTCATTATTGGCTATGTAAGCAGAGTGGCCCTGCTGAAAAAGAAACGAAACATGAGATTCTATCTTTTCAAAGTCGGATAAAGTGTGAATAAAAGATATTTTGATAAGACCACTTTGTGGAATGCCATGGAAACAAGAAAACAGCATGCAACAGTGTGATAATGATGACTGTCCTAAGTGCCATGGATCTCCAGAATGGAAGGTTTAGAAAAGTTAGGAAAAAGGAGCAGCTCCAAAGAAAAGCAATTCCCTGCAGGTGGGGAGATACAAAACTTAATGGGAAAAGGACAGTATGGTAAAGCATGGT